>NQII01003075.1:61518-90374 GCA_002778355.1 Clitarchus hookeri
CTTGATGGGAGAATGGTGGAGGGGGCCATGTTCGACGACCGCCACCATCCATTGGACCTGGCTTGGAGCCTCGAAGCCACTTTCACTGCTCTGATGATTAAGTAGCTCATTCTGCTGTGAGCCTCTAACCCACTTGTTCCTCTGAGGACTTCTTAGCTCTCGCATCATGGAAGCTCGAGTCCGCTTTACTCATGTTTCTATTCATTAAATTTTTTTTTATAAACAAATGGATTAATGTGTACAGTAATTGATTTCTGTAGTGATTTTTGTCGAGAAACAGTTCAGTTTTTCGATAAGATGGACGCACTAGGCCGCCAGCTGCCAGCATTGACCGTCACCTTTGGGTGTAATTGCTGGTGCCTTCAATCCTCTGCCAATCAAAAGAACCAATATTCCTGAAAACAGTTCTTGAAAAATATCTCTTCTTATGGCAACGTGCCCGCCTCATGGCGCTGTGAAATCTAATTAAGTTCACAGAAAATTTTATAGAACTGCTCCCGAACTACTCTTAACTACTACTAACTAAACTCCGCGGTTACGCGCAGTAAGTATAGGCGTTTAATATATTAGCTGTATTGGATAACTGAAATTTTTATTTCCATTATGGCGATGGAGCAATACTTATAACAGAATTATAAGTAGCGACAAGCTCATTAATAGCGAATGTCTTCCAACTTATTATGTATCTTGAATCTATTTCACTCAGATAATTAACATTAGTCACTGTGCTATTGTGCGGATTCCTGTGCTATTGGTAATGCAATTTTGGTATTCAGAAAGTTGATNCACTAGGCCGCCAGCTGCCAGCATTGACCGTCACCTTTGGGTGTAATTGCTGGTGCCTTCAATCCTCTGCCAATCCAAAGAACCAATATTCCTGAAAACAGTTCTTGAAAAATATCTCTTCTTATGGAAACGTGCCCGCCTCATGGCGCTGTGAAATCTAATTAAGTTCACAGAAAATTTTATAGAACTGCTCCCGAACTACTCTTAACTACTACTAACAAAACTCCGCGGTTACGCGCAGTAAGTATAGGCGTTTAATATATTAGCTGTATTAGATAACTGAAATTTTTATTTCCATTATGGCGATGGAGCAATACTTATAACAGAATTAGAAGTAGCGACAAGCTCATTAATAGCGAAGGTCTTCCAACTTATTTTGTATCTTGAATCTATTTCACTCAGATCATTAACATTAGTCACTGTGCTATTGTGCGGATTCCTGTGCTATTGGTAATGCAATTTTGGTATTCAGAAAGTTGATTGGTAACAATGGTGATGTTCGTGTATTAGGTCATGTACAATATGTGTATGTTGCTTAATAAATATTATTTCATTTACGTGAAGTATTATTTCCCCATCCCAGATCCCTTTAACATATCCGAAAACAGGTCTGACCTTGAACGTCAGTTGCAAGCAGTGACGTGCCTGTCTGCTCCCGGAAGTTCTCCCGGAAGGTTTTATCAGTTAGTGCGGATGTTAAACATATTGATTATTTAACATGCGCAACATATTAAAAAAAAAATTTCTACACAACTTAAAATTAAGAACGAATAAAATTATAAATACTTGCTATGCCCCAGAGCAAATATAACTTATTAGATTGGATATATAGCAAACTCTTTCCAGAAATAAATTTGTGGTAATAAAGTCTCATAAAACGTTACAAAATATAATCTGGAAAAATAACAGAAAATAATATTACGTATTCCACCCAATAAATATGTTAATAAAATATTCTTACTCTATAGTTTTGTTACCAGTGATAACCTTGGCCAGGCGAAAAAAACCCCGTCTTAACGAAAGGTAACTGTCTACATTCTAATACATAGATTACTTGGTACGTCGCAAGAAAATGCGGAACATATCTACCAATAGTATGTAGTTTCTCTCAAGAAAGAAGTGGCTACAAAATATGTATACGCTAATGTTTTATGATGATTCTTGATCAGACTCTTAAGCCTCTCTAAGATGACAAAACAGAGATTTATTCTTTAACGTTAATGTAATCTGAAAGAAATGTAGGATGGGTTTCAATAACAACAGTACTTTGTTCTCAATGTGCACAAATCCTTTGTTCAGATAAAGGTAAATCTAAAACATTTTCCAAGCAATGCATTTATAATATATTGGTAACATAGTTGTTGAAAAACTTATCCATATTTGGGTAGTGCAATTGACCTAACTTCGGAGCGAGATAAATATTATATATATATATTTATATGCATTTACTATGTCGAAGCGTTTCAATTTCACAGCTTTGTGGAAAAAAAATATCACTACAAGAATTTTGACAAATTTAAATATATAATATATCTATTTTGCCAATAGTCTTGCATCGTCCTTTATTTCATTATTATTTTGTTTATATACTGGTTTTAGCATATTTTAATGCTTATTTCATACTTTAAAACTTATTAAAACTTCTAAGTTTCCCGTTTCAAATTATTGTGTATTAAATACTTACGGCCATAAAAAATATTCCAGAATAAGAGGTAAATCTACTTCCACTAGATGCGTTATCATTTATTTTTCATATTATTAAAAGTGCCAAAAAAAGTTCTTTAAAATGCTTGGCTACATATACACAAAATTATTAGTAATGGCCAACTCATTCCTGTTTGGGATGAAGTCCATTTCCGAGAGAGTATAATTAGAATCACTCATTCTGACTTCCATGAGAAGAAACTAAAAGTTTAGCTAAGTTTGTTTTCAGTCACCTAGTATGAGGCACATCGTACCAAGTGCACCCATACTTTGGAAGTAAGATCGTCATGCCTTGGTGCACAGAAAGGGAAGCTTTCCATTTGCTAATGGACTCGAGTATGCCCGCTGCACGAGGTCATTTATAAACGTGTTTGTCAGCCGGAGTAAACAAGCCGCTCGTCACTGCCTGGCAAAGTTGGGAGCAGTAGATGTGAATGCCGAGAGCAATGCCTTCTATATGTAGGTGCAAACGCTTTGTGGCTGGGAAAAAAGTTTCCTCAATTTTGACTTTGGTAAAAGTACCTGCTCCTTACCTCGCCTTGTTATTACGGCAGCGCAGTGTTTGTGGCGAGGGGAAGCAGAGGGCAGTCACAGGAGTGGAACAAGGCGGCTGAGTGAGCGAATGAAAAATCGCGAGACGGTAAAAGTTAAATTGCGAAGTGTAAGGGACCTCGGTCCCTGGCGACTGGCAATAAATGGCGTAGAGCAGGCGAGCACGCCGCAAGAGGCAGAGGCAGAGGGGCAGGTGGGAAAAAATGATGCAAACACAACTTCACTTTCTCACAATTCGCGCCATCTCTTTCCCCTCGTTCTGCACAAACTTCCAGCCTCGTTTTAACTAACCACTGTATACTACCTTTCTAGTATCACACAGTGTCATTTATTCCGGGGTGAAAATGACTCAGCTTGGTGATGTAATCTCAGGATCAGCCGGCAATTCGACGCTCGTTTAGGTCTGGTTTGCTGTACTGGATAGGTGACCTACCTTTCACTTGGAAAGCTAAGCAAATATTTTACCAAGTAATTCAATCACAAAAGATTTTTTCGTATGAGTCAATTGCCTATTCATCACGCGAATTAACTCATTGAATAAAAAAAAAAGCTGAATTACTGTGTTAGTACAGCAGTTCGATTTTCTTCCAAAAACATTTAAAAATCATGACTTATTTTGTGAGAGAAATCTCTCTTTAAAATGTGCTATGTGACTATATAACAAGTCTGAACCACAACCTTATACAGTTAGGTACTTGGAGGACAGAAATATTCTTCATTATAATANTGACTATATAACAAGTCTGAACCACAACCTTATACAGTTAGGTACTTGGAGGACAGAAATATTCTTCATTATAATACAAAAGCCCACCGAATTATTATCGCTATGATGTCTTTATTAAAATACTACAATTACTTTGTAAATGGTTACTTATGCTAAATAAATTATAATAAAATATATTTACAAAATGAAAACCATTTTTAAGTGGAAATGTTTAACTTTGCAACTCGTAATACATTTGTAACTTCAGAGGAACTTGTTAATTTGTAACACGGAATATTGACACAAAACATTGCCACACACTGAAGAAAACGACGGAATGGAACGAAACTGGCCAAAGCGAATTAAAACAGTGGTACAAAGTATTTATACAAAATGAAAGCCCACTTTTATTTTGTTATAGCAAGATTTCACGGTATAAAATTACATTGAATACATAATTCTATCAACATTAGCATCCATACATGCCACTTTTAAGTCATATCCACTGAAAGTTTTATAGTTGTTTGCAACTGAGGATACAGGAACTGCCCATTATACCTCTTCGCCGATGATGTTTCACCATATTTTGTGTATGCGGTCATTACCGTGGATACTGTCGCTCGTGAAACGTTAAAAAATTCAGCTGTTTTCGTCACAGACGCTTCCGCTAACCGAGTACTAACGATTTGCCCTCTTTCGAAGTCTAAGAAAGCACACATTTCACAGATAGCTTGTTTTAACCGTCGCAGAACAAAGCATACAATACACTGAAATATAATCTACCAGACTTGGCACGTAAACTTTGCAATACATACGCGTCGCATTATTTATATGGAAGCAGTGTTGCCAACATGCAACAAAATGTACTATATCGCATGGTGTTCATATTATTTTGTCCATCTACTGTATAGAAGAGCCTACAATTCTTCCCGTCTCCTCACTTTAGACACATTGATCAGGTCTATTATCTGTGCCTTCATGCCCCCTACGTTCTGGTCGATAGCTACCAAATCTTCCACCTTTTCCTTTTTTCACACTCTTGATCTTTTGCCCAAGAATTTCCATCCTGCTCTTCTCCAAATTATATTTTGATCTCCTTAATAAAAAAAGTTGCATCTCTGGTGGCCATCTCTTGAAATAACATGGCCGCCAAGCGAGAGTGACACAAGGACATTCTGGCTGCCACCTCCATAAAGAAATATAGTGGTGAAAGGACTAGCATTTCCCCTAGCAACAGCCGATGTAAGCAAAATACAAGTGGTAACAAGATTGCGGGGAAGATGGTGGATGTCAGAAACAAGATAATGGATGGAAACCAAATAGCGACCGGAAACAATATGGCAAACAGAAACAAGATTCTGAATGTAAACAAGATGGCGGAACCAAAATGGCGGCAGTGCCTCGGTTCTTGTCCTCGTATCGGTATAATCTATCTACTGCCGGGATTTCCTCGTGCGGAATATTCCTTGCATCCCTCCTCAGTCCACGCGTCTAGAACGATTGCTGATTGTAGGCATGTAAGTGTTGCAAGGCCTTTAATACCAGAAGCTGTAAATTCATGCTGAGTCCATATATGTTATACAGGAGACCCGTCTGGTGATTAGGCCTGCTAAGGAATTATGTAGACACCACTAAGGAAGCCCCGGGTTAAATATTCTGTATTTGGACTAGCATAAATATGTTGGAAAGTCTCAGAACGGAATCACGGCAAGAAGGAAAGCGTATGTGAAGCTGAATATTCTGAAAGTACCAGTATAACTTCTACGCTCATTTTATCACTACTGGAAAAGTTACATATCATAGAAATGTTCTCCCCAGATAAGATCGCTATTAGTAGGCAGGCGTTAGTTGCTTATCTTTAATATATATACGAACCACACAAACAGACTAGTCCGTCATACCCTGTGGAAACTGTCCCAGTCAAAGACATTCACTCACAAGCACGACCCGGTGACGATGAAGCCAACCTGGAACAGAGGTCCGATGTGTATAGACATCAATGAAGTTTCGGATTAATTGGTCAATAGTTTTTAGAAGAAAAAAATTCTTCGTGTGCATGCGAACTTAATTTATTATATTAAAAAATAGTATTAAATGTATTACAATATTCGAGTGTGCTCTTTGCAAAACTATTTCACCATTAAGCTTATTTCACTCTCGTACAGCTACAACGAGAAAGAAGATTCAAATTTTTTACCGCCGTGTCTATGGAAATTCACATAATCACATAGTAACTGTTTTGGCATGGGCGAATACGTTTGGCTGACATAAACACTGCCCACATGCACATGTAGTCCTATGCAAAAGTTCTCTTGAATTCAACACTGTTTCTCACATGCTACATCGCCGAAAATAAACACCCAGTTTGGAAATGCTTCACTCGGTGGCACGATGGGTTCGTTATAGCTGCAAGGAAAATAGTGTAGGCCTCCCTTGTCCTGCAGTACATATGCTATATGCTGGTATTTCGATTTATAGAGAGATTAGGATTACAAGTACATGTTCAGGAATCTAAGGCCATTCGGTTCCTCCAAAAGGTTGAGAAGCACACACGTCTTACTGCATCCTAACGGTCTGCAAATTAGTCCTCTCATGGTACTTGGCAACAGCGTGCCAAGACGGTAGAGTAATATCTTACTTCATAATATGTATGTTACCACTAATGTCCTGCGGAGCTGATTGTGGAGCAGGCACAGTGGATTGCAGAGCGTGTGGAGCAGGGTGCGGAGCATGCGGAGCCGATTGTGGAGCAGGCACAGTGGATTGCAGAGCGTGTGGAGCAGGGTG
Source organism: Clitarchus hookeri (assembly GCA_002778355.1). Lineage (NCBI taxonomy): Eukaryota > Metazoa > Arthropoda > Insecta > Phasmatodea > Phasmatidae > Clitarchus > Clitarchus hookeri. The sequence continues at coordinate 68,054 of NQII01003075.1, forward strand.
CGGAGCATGCGGAGCCGATTGTGGAGCAGGCACAGTGGATTGCAGAGCGTGTGGATCAGGGTGCGGAGCATGCGGAGCCGATTGTGGAGCACGCACAGTGGATTGCAGAGCGTGTGGATCAGGGTGCGGAGCATGCGGAGCCGATTGTGGAGCACGCAGAACTGTATACGGAGTATGCACAAATTGCAAAGGACCAGTGCTGCAAATTTTTGAATGGCTCTTCAAAATATCACTCCGATTAATATGCCTCTGGCAGATTTTGCACTTGAAATTCTCATTCTGTAGGTTGTTATTTCATGTCGTTGTAAATTCTGCAAAGTTGTAAATGCTTTACTGCAGAAACGACAAATAAGATGTTTCCGCACAAGTACAACAATGCTGTGAATAGCGAGATGCATAAAATACTGTAACTTATAACAATGTTGCAANGATGTTTCCGCACAAGTACAACAATGCTGTGAATAGCGAGATGCATAAAATACTGTAACTTATAACAATGTTGCATATTTTATAATGCACTTATATCGAAGAATATTGTAATTTTTTTGAGAGAGAATGAGTGACTGGAATAATTTAATTGAATAAAAATGCCTCTGGAAAAAATTTGTGGTTTATTTCATATTTTCCTAATTTGCCATGCAAAAATTATAATATAAAAGACACAAAAATTACACACATTTATTAAAAATTGTTGTATTACATATTTTTATACGTCANAAAAATTATAATATAAAAGACACAAAAATTACACACATTTATTAAAAATTGTTGTATTACATATTTTTATACGTCATGCACGATTACCTAACTAAATAAAAAGACAAAAAATATGACTATTTTAAATGTTTATAAAAAAAATTATTTAATCAATTATGCAGGTAGTCAAAGCCCGCATAATGGATATAGGTATACTGATGATCAGAAGAATTACTTTTTAAATGGGATGATCATAGCATATTTTCCTATGTCTATAAAAAAATATGAGTTTCAAAGCTCGTCTGGTGGCTGAATCGACAGAGTAGGTGGATGCTGAATGTTCGCCTTGGGGCAAAATCAGTAAATTAACGTATCCAATGTGTTGAAAATATAATTCAATATGAAGGGCGCCGAGAGCACCACCTACACGTTAAAATCATAAAGAAATATGGCGGCAACCTGGTAGCTAAATCACCAGCTCGCCTGGTGTGGAAATTGGTTATTAATACACTAGCGCCCCCTAGGCGTTGAAAATAAAACAAATTGCAAAAACAATAATCAAGATGGCTGCATACGACGGAATGAGTATGGGAGAGGGGGTGGTGGAATTCTGCCGACTAATTAACCACTGAGATATATTAGTAGGGGAGGGGAATGTTAAAACAATAGGACAGATTGGAGGGGGGTCAGTCGTCTTCTGGACGTGGTGCTGCGGGAACCTACAACAATGTAAGTTTTTTTAGATAATAAATTTGTATTTTCTTTTTAAATTTAATAAATTTTTGAAATTGTTTATAAAATTTTAAAGATTTTATAATATTTGGAGATTCGTTACATTTTTATGCGTTCAAGATTATTCTACGTCATTGTCATAGTGTCAAGGTCAAGGTTGCAGACATCCAAGATGGCTGTTGTGTGACGTCACAACATGGCGGCCGGTCGGTGCCTGGCGCCTGTGCCTGGTTCCGGTTTTGCACCATTTGAAATGCATTATGCCCGAACGAAGATATATAAACTTCTGTTCTTATTTGGTTATTTTATACTTTTTTCCAGTGTCGCTCTTTATATACATTTTCTTTCTTCTCATTAGCTTCGTTTGTATTTATTTATTTTTGGCACATACTAATCGTTTTCCATTTCATTGTACTGAAGCCATATCTGAATTAATAACTGGTTTTAATACGGAGTGCTCTAAAGTTATTATTGTTTAAATTCTCTTGAGGATACTTATTTTGCATATTTCTCGGCTCGCATTTCATTAGATATCATTGCAGGTTGTGGAAAATTGTCTTTCTTCCCAACAGAAAACTAAAAATCAATAACGCGAGGGGTTAGAAATGTAGCTTGTTACCAATACATTCCACAGAATTTTCCATTCTATATTAAAAATAATCCCGTCTCCGTTGTGTAACAGGTGACGATGTTGACACTCGCTTTCAGAATCAGGGTTGTAATACTGTCACTAACACTTGAGTTTTCAGATAAATTCTGTGGAATGCAATTTGAAACCATTGTAGTGAATTAACATACTGTGACCAATACGCCTTTTCACAATGTCCGGTATGGGAAACTATTGTACAGACACCAGCGGCAGCAAGCGGACAGTCAGGTCGCTGGATGGTCTCTGTAAAGAAGAGGTTCATTGTTGGCAAATGGAGCAGCAATTCAATTGCGCCGGTTGTGACCCATCCAGCCTATAGGTTTGCAGGCATTTTTCCGGGCGTGTTTGTTGATATAGCTTTGTGCGCAATTATAAAATAAATAATTTTGATATGAAATAAAATATTTTATAACTGCTAATTTTGCTATTTGAAGCACAGCCTGCATTGTGGGAGANAATAATTTTGATATGAAATAAAATATTTTATAACTGCTAATTTTGCTATTTGAAGCACAGCCTGCATTGTGGGAGAAAACACTGGACAGCAACAAAACAAAACGTGTTTGGAGAGAAGTGTTTGGAGGACTGAAAGGGGACATGGAAGCATGTTCCTCTTGTGTGTGTATAACATGTAATATTATCATCAACTGGTACTCCACTGCTACGAGTAGAGTCACACAAGTGGCTGGTACTGCCGGGTGGGCGTGCGAGCCCCGTGCAGCTGCGGGAGTGGAGGTCGCCGCAGCTCGCAGACATAGCTGCGTGGGCATGCAGCCCCGTGCAGCTGCGGGAGTGGAGGTGTCCGCAGCTCGCAGACATAGCTGCGTGGGCGTGCGAGCCCCGTGCAGCTGCGGGAGTGGAGGTCGCCGCAGCTCGCAGACATAGCTGCGTGGGCGTGCAGCCCCGTGCAGCTGCGGGAGTGGAGGTGTCCGCAGCTCGCAGACATAGCTGCGTGGGCGTGCGAGCCCCGTGCAGCTGCGGGAGTGGAGGTCGCCGGAGCTCGCAGACATAGCTGCGTGGGCGTGCAGCCCCGTGCAGCTGCGGGAGTGGAGGTCGCCACAGCTCGCAGACATAGCTGCGTGGGCGTGCGAGCCCCGTGCAGCTGCGGGAGTGGAGGTCGCCGCAGCTCGCAGACATAGCTGCGTGGGCGTGCAGCCCCGTGCAGCTGCGGGAGTGGAGGTCGCCGCAGCTCGCAGACATAGCTGCGTGGGCGTGCGAGCCCCGTGCAGCTGCGGGAGTGGAGGTCGCCGCAGCTCGCAGACATAGCTGCGTGGGCGTGCGAGCCCCGTGCAGCTGCGGGAGTGGAGGTCGCCGCAGCTCGCAGACATAGCTGCGTGGGCGTGCAGCCCCGTGCAGCTGCGGGAGTGGAGGTCGCCACAGCTCGCAGACATAGCTGCGTGGGCGTGCGAGCCCCGTGCAGCTGCGGGAGTGGAGGTCGCCGCAGCTCGCAGACATAGCTGCGTGGGCGTGCAGCCCCGTGCAGCTGCGGGAGTGGAGGTCGCCACAGCTCGCAGACATAGCTGCGTGGGCGTGCGAGCCCCGTGCAGCTGCGGGAGTGGAGGTCGCCGGAGCTCGCAGACATAGCTGCGTGGGCGTGCGAGCCCCGTGCAGCTGTGGGAGTGGAGGTCACCGCAGCTCGCAGACATAGCTGCGTGGGCGTGCTGGCCGCGTACCTGGACCACAGCATCAGCGACGTCCAGTCTAGCTCTCACGAGCCGTCCTCCAGCCACTCCCGGTGTGGGCTATCTGCTGCAGCCGGTTCCATCACGGCGCGACGTATCCATCACCATAGCTCCTCTCATTCCTACCATAACACACATTTTATGTTACAGGGAGGTTACTGATATTTGTCATGTGGGAGGCTGAGTTCCGTCTCCTGCCCACCGCGTCCACTATTACATTTCACTTCAAAATCTCATTACATTCACCAACATCTATCTTCGCAAACTATCGAGTGGCCCTACTTTCCCCCGACCTAATTAATTAAGGATTTATAACTGTATACACTGCGATCCTCTTGCAAATATTCCCAACCTCTTTTTCGCTTTGTGTTTGTTGTCTATGCGGTAACCATATATACACTCCTTAATTCGAGGTGTGGCCTTGGCTACAAGTACGGCCACTGCGCCATACAATCCTGCTCACCCGCGATGCATATGTCCTTTTGATCTCATAAACTCGACCTTGGGAGTATAAGGCTTGCTTGTTCTGAGACGAATCCCGTGCTCTTACTGACTTAGCTACAAACATGCGTTATGGAGGGCCCACAGAGTCTTGGACAGACTCATACTGGTGTAGCGGGATTTGGGGACTAAACAGGACGTTAATCGTGTCTCGCACTCTGCTGGTAGTGGCTTCCATGCATTGTGGAGAGTAGCCATGCTGAAAGCTACGCCATTCTATTGCGGGACAACGTTCGATCACCTCCTTAGCGCGAACCTCGCCAGTGCCCCACGTGTCATGTCGTTGCCGCTGTCTGCAATCTAATACACGTTGCACACTACAGCAGCGGAGAAATATACACACTAGAGGTGCTTAGATCTGGAGTGGCCATGAAACCACCTACATACTAACGAGTGCTATGCCAGGCTTTAAGGGAAATGGAAAGTTCTTTCTCGCAGTGAGCGAATTCTTGAAAAACGATATTAATACGAGTATTTTAACTATTTAATATACTTTCAAGGGGTTATGTTTATCACGAGATATTTTAACGCCTAACAATGCTTGATAAAATTTAACGATTGGCAACTTTTCTCCCAAAAATTAAGGTTATAAATCCCAAAATCTTTAAATAAACAGAGGTGATAATATCCATAATTATATGTCATTCCCATTTATATTTCGGATATAGAATATAAACTTTATAACAACATTTTATGACAGTATATATTATAAAATTTAAATTGTTGAAATTAAAATGTGAATTGGTTTTAATCGGTAGATTATACAGTTCTGTGTATGGAAGTTCAAACTTTAATAAAAACATAACTTCACATATGTTCTATTTTTGTGGTTTTATTCAAACAATAGTCACAAAATTTTTATAAAAAAACTGATAACTGCGAACCTTTTGTTATAACAACTGTGTGGTTAATAAAATAAACCATATGTTGAATTTAGTAAGTAGTTAAAGTTTCTTTCTTGATTTAATATTTCGGAAGTTCACAAAGAGCTAGACCCTTCCACAGCCATTACATACCATTGTCCAAGCTTTCCCTTTACACAAGCGTCATGCCTTAGTGACCCATGCTTGTGATAACTCCGGAGCTCTAGTGCTGGGTGGAGCGGGGAAACCTCTGGTTTCTACTTTAACGGGAAAGAGAGCATAGTGCAATATTAGATATTTGATCAGATCTCGTGAGGGGTAAGAATGTCTATACTGTAATGTCTTCACCCTTCAACGAATAGCCCAAACTACTGGACATATAGAAACACCACATTGCAGGAGTAGCTTATGGTGCTTGCACCTAAGGAGAGGGTATTATTCGACGTTTATATGTATAAACATATGGAATGTTTAAAATCTACTTGTATGATTCCTAAAAAATTACTTTTCAAACTTATATTTCAATACTTTTATATTAATAAAAGAATAAATATACTTTCATAATCAAAAAATTCCTTTTTTACGTAGTAAATTGACAGGGAGCCGTGAACAACATCTCGTGACTTATTAGATTGCTACAGAACCTATATTATTGAATGGATATGAGTGCTCCAAGTTACAGGAAGAAAGATTGAAATAAAATTCAAGGAGCTGAAACTGACCATCTCTGAAGAGTTTGCTGAGTGTCAAGAAAGGATTGCATACGAAGATAATACGAAATAATAATAATAATAAGAAATAATACGAAGCTCATAGAGGTCACCTTACGCGACCGACTAAAAACCAAATACTACCACATTATGCATGTGTTATTCAAATTACAGAATAATAATGGTCAAAATCAGTTATAATGTATGCTCCATAAAACACGAAAAAGTGGAGACTGGGAAATTCTCTGACAAAAGAAAATGTAGAACCGGCATGTCTTTTTGGTCTACACAAAAGTATGAATGGATCAATAGAGGCGTGGCGGATAAATTGTGCGAAAGGCCATGGTTGCAGAACGCCCGATATGTTTTTTTTTAAACCGATTTTTGAGCACAAACAGATAGTCACAAGTCGTCTCACCTAAAACGTTTGAGCTATAAGACTGGGCACACACATTGAAAAACGTATACAGGGTTAACTTTCAGCCTTGTTTCTCATTGGATAAGAAAAAATGTAAGGGGCCTGTAAACCATATTATCACTTTTTATAATAATAAAAGTAACAAGCATCACCCTGGTAAAATATTAACTGAGAATGGAAAATTCAATATGCAATGAAAAACCAAATAGTTAATTCAGTCACCGTCTCCTTACAATATCATTCATGAAATGGTTTGAACACTGATTAGTTTAATTTACAGTATCCCATGTAATAAAATTTTATGTAATTTTTGGGTTTTCTTTTAAAAGAGGCAGTTGAATAATGCCTAAAGAACTTCAAACTATCTGGCTATATTTGAATTAAAAAGGTATAGCGAATTAGCAATTGGAGTAATTTGTTGCTATTAAAAGCAACCAATTTTTTGTAAAATTGATTGTCATTATGTGTAAAATTGATTGTCATTATGAGTAACGTTGGAGGCTAATTTTGGAAAGACGTCGAGTGAATAACATTAGATATAATGGAATGTTTAAGGTTTGTAATAAATCAGTTCAGATGTGTTTAACATTTTAAACATCAGAGCAAAAATTCACGTTGTAGATATACACTGAGGTGACAAAAGTCATAGGATATCAATATGCAAATATAGAGATAGCAGTAGTATCGCGTACAAAATGTTTAAATGAGCAGTGAATTGGTTGGGCTTTTATTTGTAGTCAAGTGATTCATGTGAAAAGGTTTCTGACGTGATTATGGCCGCAAGACGGGAATTAATAGACTTTGAACGTGGAATGGTAGTTTTGGAGCTCGACGCATGAGACTTTCCATTTCGGAAATGGTTAGGGAATTCAACATTCCGAGATCCACAGTGTCAAGAGTGTGCCGAGAATACCTAATTTCAGGCATAACCTCCCTCCATGGACAACGCAGTGGCCGACCGCCTGCACTTAGTGACCAAGACCAACGACGTGTGCGCATAATTGTCAGTGTTTAGAGACAAGCAACACTGCGTGAAATAACAGCAGGAATCAATGTGGGACGTATGATGGACGTGTCCGTTAGTACAGTGCGGCGAACTTTGGCTGTACTGGGCTATGCCAGCAGAAGAACGACTCGAGTGCCTTTAGTAACAGCATGGCATCGCATGCAACGCCTCTCCTGGGCTCGTGACCATATCGGTCACGAGCCTAGATGACTGAAAAACCGTGGCTTAATCAGAAGAGTCCGGATTTCAGTTGGTAAGAGCTGATGGTAGGGTTCGAGTGTGGCGCAGACCCCACGAATCCATGGACCCAAGTTGTCAACAAGGAACTGTGCAAGCTGGTGGTGGCTCCATAATGGTGTGGGCTGTTTTTACATGGAATGGACTGGCTCCTCTGGTCAACTGAGCCGATCATTGATAGGAAAGGGTTATGTTCAGCTACTTGGAGACCACTTGTAGCCATTCATGGACTTCATGTACCCGAACAACAATGGATGACAATGCGCCATGTCACCGGGCCAAACAACTGTTCGCGACTGGTTTGAAGTACATTCTGGACAATTCCAACGAATGATTTGGCCACCAAGATCACCCGACATGAATCCCATCGAACATTTATGGGAGATCTTCGAGAGGTCAGTTCGTGCACAGAATCCTGCACCGGCAACACTTTCGCAATTTTGGATGTCTATAGAGGCAGCATGGCTCGATATTTCTGCTGGGGACTTCCAACGACTTGTTGATTCCATGCCACGTCTAGTTACTGCACTTTTCCGAGCAAAAGGAGTTCCGACACGATATTATTAGTTATCGTATGACTTTTGTCGCCTCAGTGTATATTCTAGCTGTGATAATTTTACGCCTCCTTATCGACAGTTTCAAATATGTGATTTTATTTACGGCAACGGTAATGTTTTCACATAGCGAAGAACAAAAAAACTGCAAAATGTAATTAACATGGTTAACAACAGTCCTTAATTTTTTTATAAAATAGAAATACTTATATTAGAGTATTTTGAAAATGTCAGCAGTTACGGGCGGTGTCCAAATATACTGCGAAGTGTTGCGTACACTTCAAAGTATATGTGCAAAACCAAATGCATTTGTTTGTTGTGGCGAACGAGCCCTGCCACTACCACGAAACTATGTATACATATAATCTATTTTATATTTCGAGCAGTCCTGCACGCTACGCCCGAGGAATACGTCTGACAGAAATTGAGACTTCTTTATTAGTGCATTACTTTTGCAATGAGCAACCCACGTTTCTAAAGATTTTGTAAGCATAATGGGCTCTCTTCTCACTGGCCAACTTCAGGAATACATGTAAGAGGTCGTAACGACAGGCTGAAATAATATTGGTGTACAAAGTTGCAATGCACATATTCATCTACTTCATTTTTTGATAAATATTGATGTTTCAGACCCAAGTTGCCATGGTTGTTTGGGGTTGTTAGTGATGAAATCACGATAGGCAAGTTAGTAAGTATGTTAATGCGCACCGAAATGTTATGGTTCATTTACGCAAGATCTTTGCTTAAAATTTTCAAATGTATGAATGTCAGTGTCACCCCCGATGTTTCGGCACATGCTGTTGTAGTCATCGTCAGGCCAGCACAAGTGTTTATCTACTGAGGAGGTGCAATATTTTCCATCTTCTGGGTCCCCGAATCCAGCCATGCTAGCGTGAGCTCGTCCGTAATTCTGTGGGCACTTCGGCGTTTATGTTAGTTTAGTTGTAACACGGGGGCATGACAGCGCCAGCCCTATACGTCTTAGGTTGGGTTTAATATGATGCATACATCACGGATGCACACGGTTCTCTGGAGGTTCACATCCCGAAAACACAGCACAGTAAAACCAACCGAACTAAAGAGCGCTGGTGTAATATGTGCGGCTATCAAGGAAGTTAGATATTTAAATATCACTAAATGATTAAGGGCTCGAGAACATAGTTTTGCTGTTAGATAGCGAAGATATATTTGTGTGGTTATGGTGCAGGGTGAAGTGAAATGAGTGGCATCAAGCTGGTTTGTAGTCAGTTTCGCGTGTGGCCCTAGTGGCGGGAGATAGTTCGATGCCTGCCACCCGTCAGGCGCTAGTCATATTTATAACACATATTTTTTGTTGATTTCGGGTGCCATGAATAACCCCATTGTGTCTTTGTCGTCTTAGTGTGGTTATATTATCCTCATTTCACATTTTTAACACCTATGGTTTTGAGGTGGCATAGAAACTTGTCACACATTTACACGACTGCGCTTGCCATTTATGCATCCATTCACAGGTTCCCTGTTCTAGATGTTTGACACCTATGATTTCAAAGAAACATAGATCCTTGTTTTACATTTACACAACTGTCCTTGCCATTTATGCATTCATTCACAGGTTCCCTGTTCCATTTGTTTGACACCTATAGTTTCACATAACGGTAAATCCTTGCTATAGTTACACAACTGTCCATGCTATATTTATTCTGACTGCTGGAATATTTAGGTGTTATTATTTTACACTGCAATAATATATTCAATTATGTAATATTATATTGTATTGTCAAATATTGTTTATTAATTTTGTGGCTTCGTTACTCGGTTCTTGTTTATGAATAACTTTATAAGCTTTCACTTAGAGGTTTTTTTTTCACCCATTATATATTATGGTTAAGATGTTTCAGAATCGATCCTGGTTTGTTTCAGGTGACGGTCTTGTACAATGGAAGGCAATTTGATGGCATCTCGATCCATCTTATACTGTTCATTGATTTGTTTTATATAGTTTTACTCTTCTCCTTCGTGTTAATAAACCCAATTTTTTATAAAACAAAAGTCGTGTGTGGTTGATATTGGTGTGTCGTGTGCATATTATTTGTTAGTGTGTCTACCTACCGCCTCACAAACAGCGACGGAGCGTGCTTTCGCCTGCTGCTTTTTAATATGCAGTCGGTCGATCATCAATACATGTTCTTGGCTGTTGGATAAGAGCAATGGTTCAGCACATACGTGTGTAGTGCAGTATGGTATGCACTGTGACACCAGAGCAGCCATCACCGAGTCATCTGTGACTGTATGGTGTATGTTTTGATATATCACTGCAACAACAGAGTGTTTCGCAAATATATTGTTAGCCTACTGTCCGAAGGAACGAAAGGCTTATGCAATCACTCGAATGTCTTGTATGCCACCCACCCCCCAAATTTTTATTTTAGTAAACTTATTTTACCAAACTAGGTCCACCTATAGTGTTAGGTAAACAAATCCGACTTTTGTAGTTTCTGATTAAGTCGGGTACTAATTTTTATAATGGCGGCAATTTGTATATTTTGTACATTAACCATAACTTCCAAATTTTGTACTTTAACAGTTCACGATGAAAGCATCAAATTTAGATAGCGATTATGTTATTGATCCGCCATATTGTAATATGGTTTCACGCCCCACTGTTGTGCGCCAATTTAACTTGTTGCTATTCCCCACCTGTGGCATACAAGGTGGTTCATAGGGTCGGAGTTAATTCCCCCAGGCACAGACTATAAGGTGCCTTGAAGGTTGAAGGTATTTCAATAAGGTAGTCTTTTGACGTTTCACTTAACTGGAGGGATATATTGTCTCGAGTTTAAACAAAAAACAACAAACAGAAACAATTCCGAGATGTGGTACTCTATTTTCGCTAACTCGAGTTAACTGTGGGTGACTTCGATGTGGGGGGGGGGGGNTGATACCTAACTACTCTGCTGGTGTGGTACTGGTATGCTGCCGGCTGTGGATGAGATGCGGCAATGTGGGCAGCTTTGGAAAAGGCCCGCGTTTGGTGCCATCTCCCTTAGACTGCTGTTCTGGGCTCGTTCTGACGTCCTCTTCGCTTTTCCTCGATGTAACTCTTTTCTCGGCGCAGTGATAATGAACTCTCCTGTTCACTAACTGTCCTACTGACGTACTCATGTACTGAGGTACTGTTGTCGCTGGGGGTCCGATGTCCCCTGGTCTCACTGGCGTGGCTGCTCTCTCTGTGTGGTAATAATTAATTGATCTGCCGTACCTACAGATGTACTGCTGTCTCTGCACGGCGATATGCAACCATCTCCCACCATCCCCGCAAAGAGGCTTATATCCTTTCACCTCTCTCCCTAATTGTCGGCACATATCGCCTTGTTGTGGCGAGGGGGTGGTGGTAGGAAACAGAAAAATTAATTTCAAAAACTTGCCATGGNGGTGGGTAATGGGCGGGAGGGTTATGCATCAGCGACATGTGTACGGCTTGGAAGCGCGTTTATACCTCTGCTTGACCTATCTCTGCAGTGATTAGTATTGACATGTGCCTCTCTAAGTCCCTACACTAGTTATGCGTCCGAGGGGAGGGGGAAAGGGTTGGTTGGTGTAATACGACACGCGTCAAGTTAAACTAGAAAAAAATAACGATATTTTGTATACCCTAGCATCTGCCTAGCCGATTCTTACAAAAAATATATATATATATATTTATTTAAAACCATTGTAGGCAATATAAATGTATGTAATTTTAATGGGTCAGATGCTTATACAAATATTTTAGATATTTTCTATAACTACCATAATATATTGACCAATTTCAGCATAACGCATTATGTATTGTATAGGGCTTTTTAACGTCTGCGGTGATATGCCTGAAGACTTATCACGGGACGATTTACAAACTAACTTATGTCCTAACTTAAAATAACACCTATGCATTGCCTGGGAGTAGAACCCAGAACCTACCGTACCAAAACGAATTCTGATCGAAGTATTTATATCGCGCTTAAAATGTGTCAATACGAAGCCTCTTTTGTCTTACATTTTGTAAGAAGGTGCCACATAATTAAAATAATATTTTTAGGTCTTCTCTGGAAATAGTCAACCTATTCCACCTATATTTTGCAAACAAGAGTAATACATTTTGCCTCGTAAACTGACATGATTTAAGAGGGGAACCATTTACTATCAAAATAGTGGCAATAAAAATATTTTATGTTTGTATTGTACATTCACCAAACCAAGTAACTTGGCTTGTCGTATCTTTCCCAATAATAAAAAATTATCCACCCAGAGCCTCTTTTGTCCGGCATCTTGTAAGGTAATTCCACATTAATTATAATGTTTTGTCATATCTCGGGAAACAACCAATTCCTACCAAATTTGACACACATGTAGTACTAGGGTAGACCATGTAAACGGAAGTTTTAACTGGGTCAGACCTTATTTTTTTTAAATAGCACCCACATTTAACATATTTTTATAATGTGCTATATATCTACGAAATAAGTTATCAATTTCAACTTAAATCTGTACTCTGGCAGTATTTATGCAAATTTACGGACGAAACAATTTTACGCAAAGAAATTTGTTTTGTTAGTTTGGAAGATAGGTTCATAAGACAAATGAAGCTTTTGTGTATAAATTCTGGAAACAGTCAGTTGATACACGCCAAACTCAGGCGCAAGTTATACAGGATGGGAATATAAGAATACTCTAACTTTGAAGTTCTATAAGATCAAAACCAAACAATCTAAAATCTTGATTGACCAATCAAATGAACCGTGGAACAGTGAAATTTGTTTACCTTACATTCATAAATGTTCAATGCGACCTGAACGACACGTACGCGATAACCAAACTCGTTCCACGCTCTTGTCAGCATGTCAGATGTTACGGTTATGATGGCGTTCGTAACTCTAGGATTGAGGGGGTGAGGGGGAAGAGAGCTCGCAATCTACACGTCAATGTGACCTGGATAGTCTGATGTTTACTTTATGTAGTGTCACCCTATTGGCATCTAGCTGTTCGCGGANAAGTTATACAGGATGGGAATATAAGAATACTCTAACTTTGAAGTTCTATAAGATCAAAACCAAACAATCTAAAATCTTGATTGACCAATCAAATGAACCGTGGAACAGTGAAATTTGTTTACCTTACATTCATAAATGTTCAATGCGACCTGAACGACACGTACGCGATAACCAAACTCGTTCCACGCTCTTGTCAGCATGTCAGATGTTACGGTTATGATGGCGTTCGTAACTCTAGGTTTGAGGGGGTGAGGGGGAAGAGAGCTCGCAATCTACACGTCAATGTGACCTGGATAGTCTGATGTTTACTTTATGTAGTGTCACCCTATTGGCATCTAGCTGTTCGCGGATACCTCAACGAGACGTTGCCGCAACGCTGGATTGGTCGAGGAGCAGTTGGTGACCAAGGCTCTTCATCACTGGCCCCCAAGAAATCTGGATCTTACCCCGTGCGATTGTTTTCTATGGGAGTACATAAAGGATCAAGTGTTTCGTCCACCAGTGCCGGCTTACATTGATGACCTCAAAACGAGAATTATGAACGACACCCAAACCGTAACACCGGATATGCTGACAAGAGCGTGAAACTAGTTTGATTATCGCGTAGATGTCGTTCGGGCCGCTCATGGTGGTCACATGGAACATTTATGATTGTATGGTAAACAGACTTTGCGGTTCCACGGTTTATTTAATTGGTCAATCAAGGTTTGTAAGTTGTTTGGTTTTGATATTATAGACCTTCAAAGTTGGGGTATTCTTTTATACTCAACCTGTACTTGCATTGTTCATCTCAATTTATATGACTTGAGGTAGTAAAAAAATATAAAAATAACAGCCGTGTAAATACTTTAGATTAGTATGCCACGTGACCCAAACAATTTTAACCGACTTTAATATATAGCAGTATCTGTGACAAACATAGAACATGCATATATATAAACGTTTTGTTCTCCAGTAAACAAGATGTGCTATCTTTTTGCCATATAACATATTATCTTTTATGCCATATGTCCAGGACCAGGTAACCGATTCCGACAAAACGTTTTACAGAAGTAGAACTACAGTGGGACACGTATTAAGTGCGCCTGGCGTTATTGGCAATATGATTTGCCATATAAAAACATTTAAATAGTTTGTCATATTTATTAAACAATTTAACGAATTTCAGTTAAACTTGGTATGCTAAGAGTACCCATTAGAAGCATCAAGTATGCTTCTGGCTGCATTTTCGTAAGATAGCGCCAGGTGTTTCAACGTAATATTTATGCCGTATCTCAGGAACCAATCAAATGAACTTACATAATTTCAGGGAAAACTACTTGTTTTCAAAATGATATCCCTGCAAGAGGTTGGTAAACCCAGTCTACCAAAACTTGATGCTGGTTAGAGCCACAGTCGATGCTCGCAATTTAACCTCCGTAATGCAGTTGTTTGCACGCCAGCTTACGGTACAAAGCTTTCTGTGTTCGAGTACAGTGTAAGGCGCAAGTGTATTAGTAATTATCTCACAATTATTGCATTTGTTTCTGGTTACATTTATGATAATATCGCTATCAGCGAGACTCGAGACCCACCGATTATCTAACCTTTTCAGAACTCCATGAAAATTATTTGCATCCAGTTAGAAGTAAATAGGCTCATTAGTTATATTGGCAGCTTCTTGTTTAATTATCGTACTTGTTGTTTGACAGGGATACGAGTGTCTATATTGCACGCAAGCCTTGTGACCAGGTTACATTGCAGTCACTTCATGTTACGGCTTCTTTTCTGCAAAAATGTTCTTTGGAGATTTGTATTTTTTTTAGTCTGTATCATAGTCACCAATATCAATCATTTTACAATTTGGATTTCTGAAACATTCTGAATATAATTTCTGTCCTGTTTTGATGACGTGCAAACCCAGCTGGTCCATTTTAAACTCGTTATATAGGTCAGTTATAGGACAATGCTATTCGGAGCACACACACNGTGCAAACCCAGCTGGTCCATTTTAAACTCGTTATATAGGTCAGTTATAGGACAATGCTATTCGGAGCACACACACGTGAGGAACTACTTGCGCGTATCAGGCACGCCGCTACAGAAATCAAAGACAGCCGTGTGCAGCTACGTAGAGCAACACGTGCGGTTCATGAGCGTGCGGCCAAGTGTATGGAAGTAGATGGAAACAGTTTTGAACATCTTTTGTAAGCTTGTTAGACGAAATGATGATGCTTAGTTGTAAACAATACAATCTGATAATACATCACTTTATTTATTTCTGAAATGGTTATTATTTTTCTGGTCATTTTTCAAATGTATCGATTTAGTATTTTAATATTGGGAATATCATTCACATTTAAATAATTTTTTTGCCCCAATTTATGAAAGGAATAGGCCCTGTGAGTGGCGTTAACTCCTTCTGAATCAAACTGTATATTAAAAAAGTGGAAACGCGACCGGCCAAGGAATGGTGTCCACGCATACTTTTAATTAATATAAATATTTTATTAAGTATTTACAGTCAATAACGTAACATTTATGAGAGTCATCAACATAACAGGAATTAAGAGTGCAATGAAATATTACTTTTTAACATTTTAGTATCTGGTGGTTTCTTTTGTATGGTGGGCCGTGCATTATTTTGGAAAACTCGCACATAATTATGTCCGTCAGTTTTCGTTACAGTGTCTCGTAGGTGAAACATACATTTCTCCTGCGACAATACTTACACGTTTATTCACTGCTAACATTGACTCAACAAAATGATAATTAGAAAGGCCTTAGAAGTGCAATACTAGAATGAATGTAAATCATAAACATAACTACATAAGTTTTTTTTNTGATAATTAGAAAGGCCTTAGAAGTGCAATACTAGAATGAATGTAAATCATAAACATAACTACATAAGTTTTTTTTTGTATGTTACGATATTTAAAATTCCTTTCATTAGAAACAAAATATGCGGTTTTAACAGGAAAGAAATAAAACAAAATATGGTAAATTTGTAATGATAGTAAAGGTTTTTTTTTTTTTTAGTTCTGACGTGATATTAGAGAAGTGTAGTAGACGCGAGCGTGGGAGGTTCATCGGACTAATAATACGAAGGAAGTGAGTTCACGCCAAACCCTTGCCGATTAGCTTTTCCAGAAAACAAACGCAGAAAGCAAAAAATATAATCTGTTACTCCAGATTATATANGATAATTAGAAAGGCCTTAGAAGTGCAATACTAGAATGAATGTAAATCATAAACATAACTACATAAGTTTTTTTTGTATGTTACGATATTTAAAATTCCTTTCATTAGAAACAAAATATACNCATAAACATAACTACATAAGTTTTTTTTGTATGTTACGATATTTAAAATTCCTTTCATTAGAAACAAAATATGCGGTTTTAACAGGAAAGAAATAAAACAAAATATGGTAAATTTGTAATGATAGTAAAGGTTTTTTTTTTTTTTAGTTCTGACGTGATATTAGAGAAGTGTAGTAGACGCGAGCGTGGGAGGTTCATCGGACTAATAATACGAAGGGAGTGAGTTCACGCCAAACCCTTGCCGATTAGCTTTTCCAGAAAACAAACGCAGAAAGCAAAAAATATAATCTGTTACTCCAGATTATATATATATTTAGAACTAGAGCGTAAAATGTATTTAAAAGAACACTAACCAAGGTTGGCATAACGTTGTTTGTTAGTTGGCATTATGTATGTGACAACACATTTATCCAAAATGCCACCAAAATTGTAAAATTTCGGTAAACCAAAAGGTTGTGTTAAAATGTTCCCAAGTATGATATTGATATTAAGGGAATATAACTAGTATACTTACAGAAAGAAAAAAGGTTTATGAGATCACTTTCTTGCCTGAGTGTCATCGCGTCTGTGGGTGTGTGTCCATTTCAATTTTTCAACACGTCAACCGGATTTCCCGAAACACGGTACCTATATACAACTTAGCAAAGACACCGGACTTTTATTGTTTTAAACAATGCCAGGCACATGCTTTAAAAATTGAGGCCATTTTAATATTTAGGGTGAAATTTAATATATCGTGAAAAATTCATCCGATTTAAACCAAATTTTGTGTGCTTGCAGAGTATCGAGTAAGCATTACATTTTCAGATTGATATTGTTATTAGTCGGGCATTTTGGAAGGAAGCACAAAATAAAAATATTAAGATTTTACATTATATATAAGAAACAATCGAAGCTATTATCACGCAATTTGGCACGTAAGTAATACCATGACAGGACAGATAAATGTAAGTATTTCAACTGGATTAGGCACTTCTTTTAAATATTGCAGCTATACAAATATTTTGGGTTTATTTGGTATATCTACTATACCAACTAACCAATTTCGACCAATTTTTGTATGTTGAAAGTATCTATTTCAAGCGTCTCGTATGCCAACACAGCAATTTTTGTCGGCCTTTTTGTAAGTTTGTGTAAGATTTGGAAGAGTGCATATTAAGTTTTTATATCATATCTCGGTAAACAATGAACCAATTCCTACCAAATTTGGCAAACAAGCTGTACGGCAGTAGATTACGTAAATAGCTATGTCATATGTACGTCATACCCTTAATTTCAAAATGGCAGCTACACAGGCATTGGAGCTTAGATTGATATATTCGTATCAATCCAATCAATTGCAACTAAACTTTGTATTATAGCAGTAGGTATTACCACTGTATATATATAAATCATCTTTTTTCCCCTATTTTGTAAGATAGAGCAACGTGATTAATTAAAGTTTTTATGCCATATCTTGGCAAACAATTAACAAATTCCAACAAAATTCTACAAACAAGTAGTACTGCGGCAGATAATGTAAAATGGCGTGTTTTAGTAAGACAGACACTTATTTTCAAAATGGCGTCAACATGGGCAATTTACCTTATTATACATTATTGTAATCAATGAAATCAATTCCAAATTAATTTTGTGTGTTTGCAGTATATGTAATAAACTTTAAAATCCGTCTACAAGGAGCATTTTTGTCCGCCGTATTGTAATATGTCCCACAGTAAAAAATAAAATTTGTATGTAATATCTCAGGAAACAATTGACAGAATACTACCATATTTGGCAAACAACATGAACTGCAGAAAGAGGAATAAGCTGGTATGTTTTAAGTAGGTCAGACACTTAATTTCAAAATGGTGGCAAATTTAATATTTAAGCATAATATATTTTATTAACGAAAAAAATACAAACTTAACTTTGTATGGTGCCAGTATCAATAGCAACAATCAAATTTGTTTATAGAGTCTCATTTCTCTGTCATTTTGGAAGTTAGCACACATATATAATTAAGTTTTAATGTCATATCTCGGGAAACAATCAATACATTCTTACCAAATTTGGCGAAGAGAATGTAATGTTGTAGGCGATAAAATTATGTACATATTTTCTAAATATGACAGACAATGATTTTCAGGATGGCAGTTATAAAATAATTTTCAATTAATGTGTTATATCAACGAAATTATACAATCGATTTTAGCCTATCTTTGTATACCGGAAGTATATAATAATCCAAGAACTGATGTTGTACATATTTTTTTTATCCTCCGTTTATGAAGTTCGTCACATATAATATATGTCGATTTTATGCCATACCTTAGGGACCATTCAACCGATTATCACCAAATTCTTCACACATGTAGTGCTATGTTAGGCCATGTAAACTTACATGTTTTAAGTTCCACTACAAATTTTTTTTGAAATTACGGCCCTTTGCATGTTTAAGGTTAGTTTACCCTATCATTTGAAATATTAGACTCATTAAACTCGAAAGTGATGCTCAAATTTGACCTCCGTAATAAAGTTCATTGCACACTAGCTTATGGTGCGAAGTTTTCCAGCTTTGAGTTCCGGATAACGTACGTGAGTATTTGTAATTGTCTCACTACTGTTGCACATGTTGATGGTTTCATCTCTAAAGACATTGCTTTCAAGGAGACAAGTTCCACCTACCAACTTAGCTGTTAAGAGATCATTTAGGAGTTAATTGCAACCATGTTGTGGAAAGTAGGTTCATTAGTTATATCAGTAACTGCTTGTTTTTAAACTTTGGCCCATATTTGGGGCCAGAAGTATCTACTTCTTTGTATCTAAAGGATTCATGTAATGTAAATGAGTTGATAGTATAATATTTAAGCACTAAATTATATATTTAAGTGGTGTTCGATATAAATGACACAGTTTTATGAAGCGCGTGGGTAATTTATTGCAAAATTATTTGTTCATTATGGAAATAATTATCTTCCTGTAATCCACACGCGGCAGGGATTGACGCTGAGAATATTCGCATTATTCAAGCGCTGCTCTTTTCAAGGCGACTTACTGAAACTCATGTTTTATAAATTGAGTAGTCAACAACGTGCCAACTGTTGCTTCATTGTTGCCGGGAACATCATGCAAGTTCTGATCACTTCAACTTTTCCCTACTTTTATAAAACAACATTATCATTTACCTAATGACGTTTATTCATAACTTTATTAAGAGAAAAGCTTAATATTACAAACATAAATACACTACGAGTATTATAGCATATGGCAATTCTTACGCTGTCTTATGTACAGCCAATTGAAATAAATTCATTTTGTCAATTCATTGACAATTGAATCTTTTTTAGGAGACTAGGCAATGTAACTAATTTCCACAGCTTTTCATTCGCAGAAGTATTAGCATCGATATTAATAATTAACATAATATCTGCTATATTAAGTGAAGGTTTGATGATGAGCATAGCTAAGTGGGGCGAGAGCTCGGCAGGCGAGGGGCGACAGGTAGTGACAGTGACAAGCGGGCGGCCGGCAGGTAATGGCGCTAGTCACTGGCACAGGTGCCGCTGGAAGACGGTTATTTGTCCATTAGCGTCGCCCGTGGAGACAGAGGTGGGAGCGCGCAGTGATCGACTTCCATTAGGAGAGGACCCGCCTCATGGCCGCTGACAGCGGCTCTCCTTGCACTCTGCCGGCCACTAGAGCGGCATGTTGAAGGAGAGACACGGCGAGCACGCCCCTTACACTGCAAACAATCACGTGCTTCTCCAAATGTTATCATTATACTTGGTACATGCAGCTGTCTTCTTCAAGCTCTTTACGACACGAACATTTTTCTGCGTTTTGGGGATACTTTATAGTTTTGTGACATGATACTGTTGATAACTTCATAATAATAAAAAAAAAAAATATACGGTCAACATTTTTTGGCATAAATATGATAACTTACATTTTAAATAACGAGTACTGCACATTTTAGAAATAAATTTTAATACAAAGACTGGTTTCATCTTAAATACTAATTAAAACCCCGAAAATAGTACATTTACATTTTTTTAAATCATATTCATGGTTTATCTGGGATAAAACTTAAAATATTTTTTCTTTAATTTTATCCGTATTGTTAAAATTGAAATACGAGTGAACAGCATAACAAATTAATTAAATATTCTTTACGTTATTCTAATAACATAAACAATTATCTTGAGCTTACAGTCAACGTATAACTTTCGCATCATTTTCAGATTTCTATGATAAGGTATAAATTTATATTTCCATTTACTCGATCCATTTTTTTAGTAATTTCCTTACATTGTTTTTAAATATATTTTTTTGACTAATATTATACTCGATCCATTTTTGAAGTAATTTTCTTACATTGTTCTTACATATATATTTTAGACTATTATTGCACTGCTGAACAAAAAAGTACAATAAGCGAAAAATTTAGAATATACATTTTATCGTCTTAAATGCTCTATTAGGCACGACATTGTGTAAATATTTCCAAATATTTTATGTTTCTCAGTATTCAATGTTATAAACCTGCAACATATTCGCTGTGTTATTGTAAATGCGATTGCGTCTAACCTAAGCAAATTATCTTTGCTACAGCGACATTACCTTGCGACCGTTCAAGACATACATCTAGTCTCCATTATAATTATGACAGTTTTAATGTCTTTCCAGTCTGCTATGAAAACTGCTTCCCTTTGCAATTGTGTAATTCATGAGTACACCATCAGTGCAGCTGCAGAGATTCCTCGCTAACTGTTCATTGTCGTCCTCTGTAAACTTCGCAAGATTCCAAGGACATATTTCAAATTCTTCTTAGCCTAGCAAATCTACGGAAATGAGAAATGATTCAAGTAACACGCCGAACCAAAATACAAGTAGAGATGATCTGGGGTAATCTGGTAGATATGAGTTTACACTCTCCTTCAATGTATCAAAATAAGTGTAATATCGGAATTAAAAATGAAATAATTCAAAACACCTGTTCTTGCTAACTTTCTCTAAATATGCGCCAAATATTGATCGAATGTGTCATAATTATAATGAAAATCTCGTTAGAGTGAGAAGATTTCTTATGCGTAGACGTAATAATAACGGCAATTGTTTAATGTTTTCCATATATGTATATATTGCAAATTAAAATAATGTGATGATTATTATCTGTTCTAATTGCCTATTTAATCTGCAGCTGAGTTCAATATTCGACATTGCCTGACACAATGTTTATTAATACACATAGGCCTATGCAATTTAGGTTATTTCCTTTTTGCAGTGAAGATGAACAAAGTCAGGAAAAAAATTTGATTATTATTTATAATCCATTGATGTATCCAAAACAATTTAAATATGATTATCATATAATTTATAAGCTTCACGGTTTAGCCCTAAATTGATAACATTTCTTACGCTGAAACAATTGTCAAAGTCTGGTGTATTATCAGATGCAACTATTGTGCGGTCTTACTTTGGCAGCAAAATATGTGAATACAGAAGATGTAATTTATAATGAGTTTTGATATATATCACGTGCATATTACTGAAATTAATATTGCATAAATGTAAATTTGACGTAATGGACATAAACTGAGATATATATATATATATATATAGTAGCAGATACCAAAACACATTTGCTTGAAAAGTACTTGTTTACACTGAAGATTGTTCTTTCACTCCACTGATATGTTGTTTATGCAAACATCTAAATTCCTTGCTTTGAATACAATAAATCATTAAAATATATTTTGTTAAGTCAAACAATTGCTTTTTTTGCTCCAATATCATTTTTCATGTACTAGTGCACAAATATTGTACGAGTACGTTCAACTATTCTGTTTGGTTACAGTAAACATAATAAGTGCCATGGTAGGGTCAAATCAATATATAGTTTGACGAAAATAAGCAGTTGGTTACCTGTAACACTCATATATATATATATATATATATATATATATATATATATATATAT
>NQII01003075.1:92959-111125 GCA_002778355.1 Clitarchus hookeri
CAGCTACATTTTCCAGCATGATCCCCACATGTAAAATTCTTGAGCAACCCTGCTGTAATTCTAAAATATAGGCAAGATGTGAATAGTTTTCTAAGGTCAATAGGATGCATTTGCCAAAAACTGGATGATCCTGTATTTTATGGGACTTTGGAGTAATTCGGCAATTTAATATATTGATATTGAATTGCCCAATTACTCACGTTTGCTGAACCCCCACCACACACAACCACGATTCTCATTGGTTAATTACTCACCCCCACCTAAGTGTCTCACTGGCTAATATTTTGTGTGTTTCAAAAACCTTCGTTCCCATCAATAAATTGCGTTCGCACGAAACCTGCCATTCATTCGCATTGATTAATTACTCAAATTCGTTCGTACCTCACCCTATTACACCCCCCTTCCCAAATATAAAACACTCAGACCTAACAACCACTCCCCACGCTTTACTTATTCCCCAGATATGCAGCCATATTGGTTTTCTTCGCTTGTCCTTTGTTTACATTTTCAATGCCTAGGTATCTCTAGTGCATTAATTACGAAATTACCCGCCAGGTAGTGCTAATTTCACGATTAAGACGTCAGGCGAGCTGTCGTTCTCTCTTACCTATGCTCAACAAGCAATATCGTGTTTTTCGTTTCTCATTTGTTTATATTTTCATAACCTAGGTGGCGCTTGTGTATTTATCACCGATTTCATCACAAGGCGAGCTGCCTATTTAGCCACCAGGCAGAAGTCATATTAATTTTATATTTCTCAAGTATAGGTGGTGCAGTCGGTGAACTCCAAAATCGGATTCTATTTTCAACACAAAGGTGGCGTTAATTTCTCGATTTCACTGCCAGGCGAGATGTCGGTACCCGCCCATTTTGAGGATTTAACCGCGAAGAGAGTAGACGGCACTCATATTTATTGATATAGGAAAATCTGTAATTTTTATATAATAAAAAATTACTATTTAAAGCAACGGTATAACTACTTGCATGATTCATAAAATAGGTATTTTTTGTTTTAAAATCTTTAATTAAGACCGATAAAACACTTTCTTTTGTTTAATGCTAATTAAATTACTATTGCAATTGAGTATTATTCTGTTACGCATTACCCATCAATTTAGTCCGACCAATTATTTACCCTCACTTATTCCCTTGCCACTACTGCTCTTGATTACAGAATTGTCCCCCAGAGCGTGCTTGTTTGGGGAAATTATACAATAGTTACAATGTCAACCTTTGGCACAGTTTCTCGTCTGATGCCAGAGGTGACAAAGCGATCTCTCACTCCTCGTCGTTAAGCATTCTGACAGGTAAGTACAGATATTTTATTCCATCAGGTTGCAGGATATTATCNCACTCCTCGTCGTTAAGCATTCTGACAGGTAAGTACAGATATTTTATTCCATCAGGTTGCAGGATATTATCAAGCATGTACGTAAAACGCATATATTTTCCCGCGTAATTAAAAATCTGCTCAAATTTTAAGTATCTGTTCGGGCTAGCTAGTCTTTGTAGAAACATGTAACCTCACAAAATACGATACTAGAACTTCGTCTTTTTAATTAATATATTTACCACCGATATAATTTGCTAATACGTTAACTCAGTACCCATTACGCTACTCCAACACTTTATTTGTATTCACAAAATGTGTTCAAAAACATAAAAAATAAAAATGTTGGAATAATGCATAACGAGTGACTTATAAGTGTATAAAATGTGGCATGGCACTTGCGTAGCGCGAATATTTGCAGAGGCTTGCAAAAACCCGCGTAGCTGTAGGAACTTCTCCTCACAAACGCCGTTGTTTCCCGTCTCCTTTACAGCTGCGTACGAGTGTACTTTCCACAAAGCCAAGGGTTCAGGATGAGCATCTACCATCACACCAGCAACCATCACGCCCAAGAATCGTGGCAGGGTCTGGGTTCCTAAACACAATAGTGGTTAACATTCTCTTGTTTCCGGACTTCAGGTTTATAACCCATTAAAATTCAAAAATATCAGTCTGCAGGAGAGATTCATGAGGTCAGAAGGCCTATTACGATCTGGAAGTTATGAATATTTGGACACATCTGTTGAGGCTGCCCATCGAAAAGAGCCCCTCAGGCTCATTTTGCAACGATGACCTCTTCTACGTGGTGACATAAGATGGGGACCGCAGCCACTAAAGCTTTCGTTTCCCATCGCGAGTACGCGCACAGCGTCCTTTCTTTTGTACAAACATTTTCGCACCGAAGGTCCTCCTCAACAACAGCCCAGTTTCAATTCATAATGACTCTTCGCCCTAACAAATCATTCCTCAGAATCCTAAAAAACATTCCTCATAAACAATCCTACTTTAATTCATTTGCTGTCAAAAAAAATTCAGATGACTTAAACAGCCTTAGAAAGACATAATAATTCAGGTTGAACCATATTCCCTCTAGCGCATTTTCTCACGCATTTTTCTCTTAAAACAGACCCTCGCAATTGATTTGATACCCCACTGAAATAATAAGTTCTTTCAGAATAGCAGTAGGGAAAGGCACAAGAAATTAAAAGTGCACAAATAAGAGCACATACATTTATTACACTACTTTTCCCATACATTCAATCTTTGCAGTTCTCTGATTTTGTAGAGGATGGATAGTACATAATGCTTTCCTTTCCTTACGTACACCGATAATTGAAGATATCTCCTTACTGTGCAAGCCAATCAAAAGTACTTTCATATATAATATATACGCTGGTACGATCATATATATACCTTAGATATGGATGTACATAATTATGTACAAAAGCAATATGAAAAATGTATTATTCTAAATATATGTTTATATATTTATATATGTATATAAACACCTCAATCATAATAAAATAATATATTGTTATTTGAAGTACCAACGTGTTTTCTTCTAGGACGAACCAGTATTTGAGTTTTCCCAGAGTGCTCCCATTTTTTTATTTGAAATGTATAGCAGAAGGCATTGTGGGGGAATAAGACGTACTTTTCAAAAGAGCAGTACCTGAAATGTTTTTCGAATTAGATGGACGATTCACAATGCGTTTCGTGAAGTGATTCGAAAAGTTTTACGAAATATACCGCAAGAAGGCGACTTGCTTCTGGGCATCGAAGATGTTCGCCAGTGTGTGTGTTGCCCGTTGGAGGCCCGATCGGATGTTGCTAAATTGACTTCCATGGGCATACTCGTATGTGAGCGGTATCGATGGTGAGTCATCAAGCATCCGCTCGTTTATCTCGATGATTCGTCTGACAATAGCTTGTCAAAACAGCATCGGCCATGTGCTATAAGAAAAATGGCTTATACCGAACACTTTTAATGATCGCGATGAATTGTCAGCATATATATGTGAATATATGCATGTATCATACGTTAGTTCTTTTTAAACCAGCCAATCATTAACATCTTGGCAGGAGTCAGTCGGCAGGGGTAAAGTGTATGAATTCATGTATGCTTGAAGATGATGCAAGCCTCTGACGATGAGAGATCGTGTATGTCATGTGCGACTACATGCATACCTTCTACGACTCCTAAAAAANTCCCCACATGTAAAATTCTTGAGCAACCCTGCTGTAATTCTAAAATATAGGCAAGATGTGAATAGTTTTCTAAGGTCAATAGGATGCATTTGCCAAAAACTGGATGATCCTGTATTTTATGGGACTTTGGAGTAATTCGGCAATTTAATATATTGATATTGAATTGCCCAATTACTCACGTTTGCTGAACCCCCACCACACACAACCACGATTCTCATTGGTTAATTACTCACCCCCACCTAAGTGTCTCACTGGCTAATATTTTGTGTGTTTCAAAAACCTTCGTTCCCATCAATAAATTGCGTTCGCACGAAACCTGCCATTCATTCGCATTGATTAATTACTCAAATTCGTTCGTACCTCACCCTATTACACCCCCCTTCCCAAATATAAAACACTCAGACCTAACAACCACTCCCCACGCTTTACTTATTCCCCAGATATGCAGCCATATTGGTTTTCTTCGCTTGTCCTTTGTTTACATTTTCAATGCCTAGGTATCTCTAGTGCATTAATTACGAAATTACCCGCCAGGTAGTGCTAATTTCACGATTAAGACGTCAGGCGAGCTGTCGTTCTCTCTTACCTATGCTCAACAAGCAATATCGTGTTTTTCGTTTCTCATTTGTTTATATTTTCATAACCTAGGTGGCGCTTGTGTATTTATCACCGATTTCATCACAAGGCGAGCTGCCTATTTAGCCATCAGGTAGCAGTCATATTAATTTTATATTTCTTAAGTATAGGTGGTGCAGTCGGTGAACTCCAAAATTGGATTCTATTTTCAACACAAAGGTGGCGTTAATTTCTCGATTTCACTGCCAGGCGAGATGTTGGTACCCGCTCATTTTGAGGATTTAACCGAGAAGTGAGTAGACGGCACTCATATTTATTGATATAGGAAAATCTGTAATTTTTATACTATAAAAAAATATTATTTAAAGCAACTGTATAACAACTTGCATGATTCATTAAATGGGTACTTTTTGTATTGAAATCTTCAATTAAGACCGATAAAACACTTTTTTTCTGTTTTAATGCTAATTAAATGACTTTTGCAATTGAGTATTATTTTTTTACGCATTACCCATCAATTTAGTCCGACCAATTATTTACCGTCACTTATTCCCTTGCCACTGCCGCTCTTGATTACAGAATTGTCCGCCAGAGCGTGCTTGTTTGGGAAAATGATACAATAGTAACAATGTCAACCTTTGGCACAGTTTCTCGTCTGATGCCAGAGGTGACAAAGCGCTCTCTCACTCCTCGTCGTTAAGCATTCTGACAGGTAAGTACAGATATTTTATTCCATCAGGTTGCAGGATATTATCAAGCGTGTACGTAATACGCATATATTTTCCCGCGTAATTAAAAATCTGCTCAAATTTGAAGTATCTGTTTGGGCTAGCTAGTCTTTGTAGAAACATGTTACCTTATAAAATACGATACTAGAGCTTGGTTTTTTTAATTAATATATTTACCACCGATATAATTTGCTAAGGCGTTAACTCAGTACAAATAACGCCACTCTAACACTTCATTTGTATTCACAAAATGTGTTCAAAAACATCAAAAATAAAAATGTTGGAATAATGCAAACGAGTGACATATTAGTGTGTAAAATGTGGCATGGCATTTGCTAAGCGCGAATATTTGCAGAGGCTTGCAAAAACCCGCGTAGCTGTAGGAACTTCTCCTCACAAACTCCGTTGTTTACCGTCTCTTTTACAGCAGCGTACGAGTGTACTTTCCACAGTGTACTTTGCCAAGGGTTCAGGATGAGCATCTACCATCTCACCAGCAACCATCACGCCCAAGAATCGTGGCAGGGTCTGGGTTGCTAAACACAATAGTGGTTAACATTCTCTTGTCTCCGGACTTCCGGTTTATTACCCATTAAAATTCAAAAAAATCGGGCTGCAGGAGAGATTCATGAGGTCAGAAGGCCTGTTACAATCTGGAAATTATGAATATTTGGACACATATGTTGAGGCTGCCCATCCAAAAGAGCACCTCAGGCTTATTTTGCAACGATGACCTCTTCTACGTGGTCGCATAAGATGGAGACCGCAGCCACTAAAGCTTTCGTTTCCCATCGCGAGTACGCGCACAGCGTCCTTTCTTTTGTACAAACATTTTCGNGCAGCCACTAAAGCTTTCGTTTCCCATCGCGAGTACGCGCACAGCGTCCTTTCTTTTGTACAAACATTTTCGCACAGAAGGTCCTCCTCAACAACAGCCCATTTTCAATTCATAATGCCTCTTCGCCCTAACAAAACATTCCTCAGAAGCCTAAAAAATTCCTCAAAAACAATCCTACTTTAATTCATTTGTTGTCAAAAAAAATTCAGATGACTTAAACAGCCTGAGAAAGACATAATAATTCAGGTTGAACCATATTCCCCCTAACGCATTTTCTCACGCAATTTTCTCTTAAAACAGACCCTCGCAATTGATTTGATACCCCACTGAAATAATAAGTTCTTTCAGAAAAGCAGTAGGGAAAGGTATAAGAAATTAAAAGTGCACAAATAAGAGCACATACATTTATTACACTACTTTTCCCATACATTCAATCTTTGCAGTTCTCTGATTTTTGTAGAGGATGAATAGTACATAATGCTTTCCTTTCCTTACGTACACCGACAATTGAAGATATCTCCTTACTGTGCAAGCCAATCAAAAGTACTATTATATGATATATATACGCTGGTACGATCATATATATACCTTAGATATGAATGTACATAATTACTTACTAAATAAATATGAAAAATGTATTATTCTAAAAATATGTATATATATTTATATATGTATATAAACACCTCAATCATATTAAAATAATATATTGTTATTTTAAGTACCAACGTGTTTTCTTCTGGGACGAACCAGTATTTGAGTTTTCCCAGAGTGCTCCCATTTTTTTATTTTAAATGTATGGCAGAAGGCATTGTGGGGGAATAAGACGTACTTTTCAAAAGAGCAGTACCTGAAATGTTCTTCGAATTAGATGGACGATTCACAATGCGTTTCGTGAAGTGATTCGAAAATTTTTACGAAATATACCGCAAGGAGGCGACTTGCTTCTGGGCATCGAAGATGTTCGCCAGTGTGTGTGTTGCCCGTTGGAGTCCCGATCGGATGTTGCTAAATTGACTTCCATGGGCATACTCGTATGTGAGCGGAATCGATGGTGAGTTATCAAGCATCCGCTCGTTTAGCTCGAGGATTCGTCGGACAATAGCTTGTCAAAACAGCATCGGCCATGTGCTGTATGGAAAATGGCTTATACCCAACACTTTTTATGATCGAGATGAATTGTCAGCATATATATGTGAATATATGCATGTATCATACGTTAGTTCTTTTTAAACCAGCCAATCATTAACATCTTGGCAGGAGTCAGTCGGCAGGGGTAAAGTGTATGAATTCATGTATGATTGAAGACGATGCAAGCCTCTGACGATGAGAGATCGTGTATGTCATGTGCGACTACATGCATACCTTCTACGACTCCTAAAAAATTACATGGAAAACAATGTTGTTACTGTGCCAAGTCCTTCAGTAGCAGTGCGCGGCGGCATGAGAAAAGTGACTGTTTGAAGAACCCATCTAGTATGATCTTTAGCAGAAAAATCTTACNAAGTGACTGTTTGAAGAACCCATCTGGTATGATCTTCAGCAGAAAAATCTTACTCGACGTGATAACGGAAATAAACACATCAAGGTCTGTAAGTACAGTATTCCTTCTCCTACCGAGAAACGGCAAAAGTCGACATCGCTTCCTCCTGTTAACAATAAGCTGCATAATATGTTCACAGAAGGCGAGGGAATTATGGCCAATACAAGCAACGAACATAGTGACATACAAACGGTTCGTAAGAAATATACACCTTATAAACTGACACGTGAATTCAACGAACCTGGATAAAATAATGCAGTACCAGTAGCTGTGAAGTCTAATGTTGCCAACGATACTTTTCCTTCAAAATAAAAGATACTCAATGTTTGTACTGACGAACAAACGCGTAATGCTTTTTCTGTAAAAGAGAAAGGTCATGGGTAAGATAATGAAGACAGTGTGACGGCAAAAACTGTGGCGTTTTTATCCACGTCCTCACACATCTCCCCCAACGGCTTTCCTGGAAAAAGTATTGTGAATAATTCAGAGGACAAGAACTCTAACTACATATTTTATCAAACAAGAATTACTGCGCCAGTTAAGGTAAAAAGGCATGTTTTAGAACGATTTTCAAAATGGCGTCAAAAATGTCATTTTACCTTAGTATTGTAATCATCGGACAATCGCAAAGATTGAATGCATGGAAAAAGTAGGATAATAAATGAATGCACGCTTATTTGTGCACTTTGAATTTATTGAACATTACCCTACTGCTTTTTTGAAAAACGTATTATTTAATTGGTGTATAAAATTAATTGCAAGGGTCTGTTTTAAGTGAAAATTGCGTTAGAATATGCGCTAGGGGGTATATGGT
This sequence comes from Clitarchus hookeri, assembly GCA_002778355.1. Lineage (NCBI taxonomy): Eukaryota > Metazoa > Arthropoda > Insecta > Phasmatodea > Phasmatidae > Clitarchus > Clitarchus hookeri. The sequence continues at coordinate 100,994 of NQII01003075.1, forward strand.
TCAATTTTCATTATTAATATTTTTTCAGGCTGTTTAAGTCGCCTGAGTTTTGTTTGACAAACAGAGAAATTAAAGAAGAAATGTTTTTTACTAATATTTTTATGAATGAGAAATGCTCTCAAGGAATGTTTTTGAGAAATGAAAGTGTGAAAATGTGGGATCAACCCTGCCTGTAATCAAACCTGTCTCGTTGAAAAGAGATCATAGAGGCGGAATGAAAAATGGGCTGTGTTTGAGGTAGACCTCCTGTGCGCAAAAGGGGTGTACAAATGGAAGGATGCAGTGCGCGCACTCGCGGTGGGAAATTATAGCTCTAGTCGCTGCGTTCCCCCTATAACGCGACATCGTGGAAGAGGTCATCGTTGCAAAATTGAGAATGGGGTGCTGGGGTGCTTTTTCCGATGGAAAGCCTCAACAGATGTGTTCGAATCTTCATACTGTCGCAGATTGCAGTAAGACTTCTGATCTCAGTAATATCTCCTGCAGCCTGAGATTTTTTAAATTTTGCATGGGTAATAAACCTTATGTGCGTAAAGAAGAGTATGTTAATCTTTTTTTGCGAATTTATTGCATATGTGATCGCATATTACAAAATTTTATATCTTCGTGGCATCACGAGGGGCTTATAGAACGTAAGTATGTTATCAAGCATTAGAACTCTTCCTGGTCATTATAGAGGTGCACGAAGTTTGTCGCAAAAAAGAACATCGATAATAGTCGAGTTAGCTATCACGTCTGGCCTTTCGAAAATGTATCTTTCCTTTGTCTACGTGACACTGGTATCTCTGCTCGTTCATAATGGACTATTTTAAAATCGGTGTGGAGCTCTGATATTACGTTGCATACTTTGTAATTCAAAAATATACTGATAGCGTACTGGACATTATCTTTTTTATTGGTCAGGTCCTTGGCGTACAAACATAGACGTTTCCTCTGAAGGTGCAGTATTAATAAAACTTCAATACTAAGCAATTTCACCTCGCTATACCGCATCGATTCAGTAATATAAATATGTAGCACTGTTCGGACTATGAAGTGTTTTATCATACGTTCGTTGGTGGGTACTTTTTTATCCTATTTTTTTAATGGGTGGCATGTATTCCCTTACCGTACTAGATTTCATGCGAGTATAAATATTTTTTTTCAGTGCCAAAATGCCATAAGTTTTCCTGAAGTAACAAGGATTAAATCTTTTATTCATGAGAGGAGGTTTACTCTTGTATTTGTGGAAGTGTGCTTATCGAATATTCGGTTTTTTTTTCTAAACGGTTTAACACTTATTAAACCATATGTATTTAGGCGTAGAAATATTTTTATGTATGCATTAGTAGATGAAAGGAATCCTTCGCTGGTTTGCTAATAAAAATTAATTACCCGATTGGGTATATATTCCTAGTTTTATCAGACCGGCCAACTACGAATCAGGTGAACAATGGTAGCTTTAAATACGTGTAAAATGCAAAATGTTTTCTCAGTACGACTGAAAAATGCCAGAAATTGCTGGCATAAAATATATCTTTGCCCTCAATATTAGAGTTTTTCAAATTAATACTTACATATTTGCCTGTATTAAATGTTATGACTTTATTTTATTTATGTAAAGCTTTTAGACCTTGAAACGAAGATGGCTCGTAATTCTGAAAGCACGATGTCACGGATTTGAAGCGAGAGAAAATGGCACAACCACTTTCATCTTATAATAAAGAGATATAATTATTTTGTATTCCTGTCCACCTACTCGATTCTCGTAAAATAGTAGTGAGAGCTTACGTTTAATAGGTGGAGTGCAAAGTAAAATTATAATTGTAAAAATTTAAAGTATACATTCATTTGAGACGGAGCTAGTTGCTAGGGAAAAAAAGAACAAGTAAAGACTCGGATAAGTAATCTAACCGGAATTACGAGGAGTGATTTTTAAAAATAAATTCCGTTGAACGAGTCGAGAATAGAACCCGGATCCCTTGAACATGGGCCACACCTGGTGGTGACTTGTTTGTGTAGATATCATATGTGTTTATTATCCTACGAATTAAAGATGGCGAGCGTGATAAATAAAACGAGCTGCTGGAGCTACAAGACCTCTCCATTCAATGCTCGTGAAACTCACAGCTCTCCAAGGGACAGTGCGCTGGAGCAAAGTCTAATCCAACACCTGGTACAGCGGGGCTGGACGTGATTACGACTGCACTTACCCCTCGTTTGCTTCTGTAACAGGACATATAGCCGCTTCTTTATGTATACTTTGGTATTGAAAGTTTTTTAATGCGTAATAAAGTCCTGCCGGAAAATTTTAATAATTCAGGCCCTTTCAGTGAGCGTGTTTCTGTGTGTGTATGTGTGTTTGACATATTAGCAAATGGAAAATCTACCATTTTTTTATTTCCTGGTTTCACAGAATCACAAAGTTTCTTTGTTTTCGCCGGAATTAATAAAAAATTCTACATTTGAATTTTATACAAACAAAAAACAGAGGTAGAGTTCGAGATAGCATTTTTTACAAAAAAAACTGTTAAAAGAATGAATTTTCTAACATTCGAAAGGGATTAAAATAACCATAAAACCACATTGCCTCCGTTATGCACTACCTGCAATATGATCTAATTTTTCGCACTTGTGAAGTGTTTCTCTGTACGTGTCGACGAGGATGAAGGGTGCTGAATGAGAAATTTATGTGCGTGAATTTTCTGGAATAAGTATTAAGGTATAAATCTGTATGGTCGACTAGCGTCTCTGGAAATATAACTTAGTTTTAATTACCTCAATTAATAACGAGTGAAAACTATTGTCACATACTAAATTATAGAGCGCACATATTCACTGAAGAGCCAAAAAAACTGGTACAATTGCCTAATATCGTGTAGGGCCCCCGCGATCACGCAGAAGTGCCGCAAGACGACGTGGCATGGACTCGTCTAATGTCTGAAGATATGCAGGAGGCAATTTACACCATGAATCCTGCAGGGCAGACCACAAATCCATAGGAGTGCGAGGCGGTGGAGATGTGAGATCTCTTCTGAACAGCACGTTGCAAGGCATCCCAGACATGCTCAATAATGTTCAATGCACGAATCTGTATCAGTTTGGCTTGCTTTAAAATCATTGCATTGTTACAAATTAGGTAATAAGCTTATTTCGAACAATCTTAATAAAACCAACATTAAATGTATGCTCTTTTTCTCCACAGTTATTAACGGATGCGTAAAAAGGAAGAAAAATCATCCCGCTGATGCGAAGTTAAGTAAAATTTACATAGTTTTTCTTCTTTGTAATTGATCGATTGATATGCAATTCTTTTACTTGGCGATATTTTAATGCGATCTACCACAACGGTTCACAGCACTGCTAGCTTTACTAAATTGAGACAATGATCCTAAAACCATTGTTAGACACACTTATAATCAGAACATCACCAGAATATTGTTAACTGGATGTAACAATTATTTCGCAGACAGATAGGCACTTTGGATATCAAGTAAAATCTGGCAAACTTTATCAAATGTTAGATCATTTTCTTCTAGCAACAAACGATTAGCCATACATTTGTCGCTTCAAATAAATTACTGACTGATCACGTAGAGCTATATCGAATTTTCATTTCAAACTCACATTTAATAGAAAGTTGTTTTAAGTGAGGAATAATATCTGAAATGGATTCACCATTGCGCTGATATCTTCTATAAAATGTCAACGTTTCAGCCGTAACACGCTTCGGAGGAAGATAATAAGAAAACAAGTACTTCTTACATTCATCAAACGTGCAATGTTTTACTTTTGGTGGCACATATTAAATTTTTTAAACATGAAATTTTCTGGAACCAGCAAAGTTTTAAGATATTGAGCTGAAACGTTTGACGAATGAATATCATTAAGGCTAAAAATACTATTCAAAGTGGTCTAAAATTGTATTGTGGGTTTGTCATTGCGCGATGAACGGAGTGGAAATATTAGACAACATTCTTGAAGAGACAGACGTAGACGGCGACTTAGTATCCTTATTGGCTTCATCTTCTAGACCCATATTTAAAGAAAAAATATAAATTAACATTGCCCTAAATTTCACACTTAAAAATTGAGACGTGTACATAACCCGTCGCCAAATGTTATGTCCATATACGGGTCAAATAATGTAGCCTACTTTCATGTCTCGCATGAGATTGACAAGCCAACAGTTTTGAAAGAATCAAACACACAATATACACTTGACCACGTTACGCTTATAGCAAATATTAGAACATTGACCTTTCATTACCGACACATATCGCCATTACATGGGAAAACGGTAACAACAAGGTCCTGCTTCTGCTTTGTACTTCCGGTCCCCTCTGCAGCTAAGGGTAGGTTGAGGGTGGTGTGGCAGCGTTGTTGTGCAGGCAGACGGCGTGCTGAGAAGGGTGTAGGTGTTTTCTGATGTAGGGTGTCCACACTATTCTGCTCATTTTCCTCCTCGTTTTGTTGTGGGATTACTAACGTTATTTTCGTATGTCCTATTTAATCAGGCGATACGATTTATTATTAAAGGCAAATATTATTTGCCCACTAAATAATATAGTAGTAAAAAATGACTATCAAAGTTATGCTAAGTTGCAGCGAATACGTTGTGTTTCTCTTCCTCCCTTTCTTAATAAACCAAGACCTATCATGCTCTGGCAGCACATTAATTAAACTTTCTTGTTAACTACTCAGATTATTTCTAAATAATAACGCATGACGGGATAATTCTACATGACGACCAGCCCCAAATATCATAGGCTTTTGATTTGATAAAAATAAAATACTTATATTTCAATGGTATCTGAAAATTTTCAGCATCTCAATCTAACATCGGACAAGGACATATTAATTAATGTTAGTTTCTTTCTTGAAAGCAATTACTTATTTATATAAGATATAACAATAACTGAATTTTAAGAAACACTAGAGAATTTATGAACATATTAATACAGTCAATTCCTTTCTCCAATGATAAAATATTCCTTCAAAAATTAAACTTCCAAGAAGAATAAACATTCGCGTTCTACAAATCTAATATAAGCGGGCAATGGAGTGTGGTTTAAACGGTTATTCCTTTAATGAAATATGACCCGATAATTCTGAGATGATTAGCTCCTGAACGGTTATCCATCACTGTGTTAATGTAAAACAGATAATAATTTATGGTCACATTTATATGCTTTTTACAATGGCTAAAATGTGGACTCTTTGTAATGAAAAAATGTTCTGTTATTCGGGCAGGAACTTCCGTGGATGCATGTTGCTCTTTCAAGGTGAGATATATCCAGACGTATAGACAAAGGAAACCATCGAAGTACTTCTCCAGGGCTACGCAAAAGTAAGCAATTCGTAATGGCTTCACGATCAAGTCGAGAAAAACCCGTTTCGAGAACGAGAAGTGGTGCATAGTGCCAAAGAATTGACAAGGATTTTTTCGCACATGACTCTTTTTCGCTGTATGGAGAACAGGTTATTCATGTATGTTGCATAAAATATCAAAATGTTTATTAGTAAATTAACTATGATATTTGTTTATTTTGTATACTTTGTAATTTTTAATTATTATTTGGAATGATAATATCAATTTAAAAATTGAAACCAAATTCGTTTTAGTTTTTGCAATTTTAATTTGAAGCGTACCTATGGAAACCAAAACAGACCTACCTAACTTATCACATTTTAACCCAAAATAATAAAACTTTACATAATCACGCTCAGCGTACAGCCTGACACAAAAGTTCGAATATTAAAATTCTCGAATTTAGTGTTATTGACCGTACAACAGCAGTCTACACTATGGAAATTACTATGATAATTACGTTTATCTTCTAATATCCTCTGTCTGTTAGAACTACAGAAAATACAAATAACACCGTTTACTGTAATAGTTACACTATACAAGCTAGGCAAAGCTTCAATTGAACTATTTTTTAGGTGGCCACTAATTCTCTTTTTCAAAAGCTAATAGTCCAAAAAATACAGGAGCATACGAAGTTTACAATTTCATTTACGTATATTACAAAATAAATACAATTGCTATATAAAATGTACAATTTACAACATAGGTAAAAACTTCTGGAAACGAATGTTGATTTTCTGTTATCGCATACAGTAGAAATAATATATTATCCTACGCTAATACCATTTGCACTGACACACTGATAGCATTAAACCTTAGTAACGATGGTAGCAAGACCAAATACAGGCCACTTTACTTTCAGCAAAGTTCTGTGCAAAAACAAACCCAAAACTTTTGGCAGCAGGCTCGTCTTCTTCTCTCGACGTGTGATGCCACATGCAGCTTGATGGCCCTCCATTGTCGCTTTCGTCGGAGGATCGATACAATTTTGGCAGCAGGCTCGTCTTCTTCTTTCGACGTGTGATGCCACATGCAGCTTGATGGCCCTCCATTGTCGCTTTCGTCGCAGGATCGATACAATTTTGACCCAAAGATAGACATCCTTGCTTAACCATTCTGCTTGTGCGTGTATGTACCGTGGTAAGAGAGCAGAAATGCGTTTACTCATTATAAGTGCGAGCTTGGTAAACGTTTTCCTTGTATGTCGGTAAAATATTTAAATAATTAAATTAACTGATATGACACTCAGTAAATACTTTTTAATTTCACGGAAAAATATTTACTGAGAAAAGATGTCAGTTATAATAAAAAAATACCTGGACGATATTATTTTCATTGAGTATGTTGGGACGTCTAAAGCTTGTCTATGCTAAAAAGTGTGATATATCACAAAAAATTATTTTTTTGTAACTGTAGAAAGCTCTGTCATGTTCTCTTCTCACTTCGCCGACAAAGAATCTGACGAATGAAGTGGAAAAGCAATGTTTTTGTGAAACGACTCATTCCGTATTCCTGAGTTAAAATGCAATCATTGTTCGACCCGAGATCATATTCAGTTGTCATTTTGGATACGCACAAGGAAATGTTGCACCAAATAAGATATATCCAGATACGGAATCATCAATAACAATTGTTCGAGGAAGTGATCCGTGACTCAAGAAACGCTTTTATACAGGAATAATGTGCTTTAGTATTGGATTATAAAGCTCATGCCATCTAAATAACTGCATTACCTTTATCTAAAATAGCTGCAACTAAAAAGGTGGATCTAAAATTTGTACCCAGAATCAAAAATGTATTCTTGTGAATTACGTATTTAAACGAAGCTTAGCGGGCGCGGGTATAATGTGGTTTTTAGTTAAAAGAAAGACGTACGTGGAAGTTATTAAGTGTCGTAGTGTACGTTATATTATGTTAAATAATAACAAAACAAAGTAAAACATAATAATTTCAGTACAAACTCGCATAACCAGAAATGTATGCGTTAAAAACAAAATTCATAAATTTGTAATCGTTAAGCAGTATTAGTTTTCCTACCGATCCAGGACATTTACGTTTGAAATAATGATTAACCAGACAACCATCAGCTACCGTAACGTCAGCGAACACATTTGCAGTGAAACCTGTATCGAATAGGTACCGGAGAGATACAGAACGACGCTGATTGGTTCTCGCCACCGAACACAAGCTACGTCCATTCTACTCGTAACTCACGTTCTTGTTGAACAGATTGCAAGTTCACGGAGTTCTTCGTGCAGCGTTGTTGGGAACTATTGACGCTTCAGTTTGTACGTTGGAAGTCGATCGGGGGCTCATAACACGATAATGTGAAAAGAAATTGCATATGTAAACCTCACATACATACACAATAAACCTCCGACATATCTAATTATTATTTAATATCCAAAATAATAAGCGTAGACAGCTGAAGCCCACAGAAAATTATTTTTGCAAACTGTTTCCGGTTTACAATCATTTAAAAATTGTTGCAATCTTAATTAAACGAATTACTAAAATCTTTAAATGTCAAATATTATAAATAAGGCGTTATTGGTAACTTATTATTCTATAGATCTTACCAAATAACGTTGCTTCATGCGATTTGTGCCACACTCAAAAAATGTATATTATTTGAATAAGGATTAGTAATATTTAAAAACTATATCAAAATATATTTTTCCATGGCACAACCGTCAGGTGACGAACTGCCAACGTCGTTTATTCAATTGCCGAACCCATTATTTGCTGCGTGTAAGTACAATCAAACTTATAATAAATTTTACCACTAAAATATACATGTAGAAATAGGTTTCTTATGAAAATAAAATAGTTATTTGCTACTGATAGGTTTGGGAATCTTAATCAGCATGGATTACTCGATCGCTGGTAATTAGGTAGCAATTAATGATTTAGGTGGAAACTTTTGAAATGAGCACTTAAATGTAACGGGCACATAACTTTAACCGTTGTTTGCAGTCTATTAACTAAGCAAAAAATCCCCTCTCCCCCGGGAACAGAATTCTTCAAAGAACTTTTTATTGATTGATGAAAGAAAAGTATCCATAGAAAAATAAGCAGGAATAGTGTGAATAAAATAAGTTTTGCACAAATAATAAGAATATTTAAGTGAAACAATAAAAATAACTGAGAAAAAACAGATTATATAAAATATGGCATTCCTGGTTTATATTGAAGAAATGAAAAGAATGAAACATAAGCAAGAAGTAATTTAGAATAAGACAGCTCCAACGTTGGTGATTTATAAAAACTAGTGTGCCCAAGTCATGAAGCTAAGTTGAAAAATAATTGTACATATTTTTTTTCACTTTCAAATGATTAACAAGGATGTATTTCATTACATTTGTAAACTTGTTTTCGTAAATGAGTAAAATATAGTTCGGAAACGAAGCAGAGTAAATTGCTACATTTTTCCGAAGTTTCCGTCACGCTGTCTCGCTGTTCTAGTTCCCTTACCTGTTACAGTAAGTAGGGAGATGTCAGAAAAAATTAGATGTAAAAGTTTGAAAAGTTTTATCTCGAGGGAGATAAAGATACAGTACCACATTCCGAGCTAAACGAAACATCGATTAGCCAAAGAGAAAAACAGATCTCTGAGACTAGTTTCGGTGTGTATAAAATAAACAATAGGATTTGGTATCCCGATAAAAGTTCTCGCATAAAAAATAAAATAGCGGCTATAACACTTCGTGAAGGAAAGTGACACAAGACGAGAAAGGCGCTAGATTGAAGTTTCGTTAACATTACAAGGAGAAGCTTGGAGAAGAGACGTACATGTCAACCATGTAAATTCTACGGTGTTTGAAAAACAGACGATATTCGGTGAGTTACCGTTGTGGAAAATATTCAAGAAATAAAGCAATGTCAAAATTTCCAGCAACGGGCAATTGATAGACTGAAGAAAGTGCTTCATGAATACAAGATATAAATGCTAACATATGTGATGAAAGTATTTCGTAAATGTTGGGACATCACGAAAATACTATCATGGAAGGATTATATCATTTTGACCCGTTTACAGAAAAACATTGTTTCTAATCATAGTTATAACATTGACCTATATAAACGAATATATGTGTATATACACACACACATATATATATATATATATATATATATACACACACACATTCTCATTTTCTAAGGGACCGAAAGTCATCAACTTATCAGAAATAGTACCATGGAAGCAAACAAATATATATGATGGGCATTTCTGCTCTTCATTTGGGTCAAAACTTATTTCTTCAAGATGGCTGAAGTAATCTTAGGTTAACCTAATGAACACACATCTGAAGCGAAGTTCGCTACACACCTGCTTATGGTGCGAAAGGTTCCAGATTCGTGTCGCGGATAAGGCCTGATTGTCATCNAGCGAAGTTCGCTACACACCTGCTTATGGTGCGAAAGGTTCCAGATTCGTGTCGCGGATAAGGCCTGATTGTCATCTTGCGTGACAAACGTTTAAATTTTCATTTAAATCAGTGCAATGAATATAGGCAACGTTCTTCTACACTAAAGCTCAAAATATAGAGTTCCCATTACACAATGCCAAAGTACACTATGGCACACACTCTCCTACTTATTCTAGCTGCAATTAATAGATATCATTCTGGTTCATTACGATGTATTGAAAGTGTGGCACGTCAATAAAAAGTTGCTAATAGTTTCAAATCATAAAAGTAAACCAAAGATTTCAGAACCAAAACTTACCCCGATTAATTTTGTATGTATATATTTGCATATATATAAACATATATATATATA
>NQII01003075.1:117620-165637 GCA_002778355.1 Clitarchus hookeri
ATCGACAAACCCCTTCATGACTGAGCAATTGGCCTCTTCTTCCCGATCTGAAACATACTTTCAAGTCGGTGCATTATTTTGAGTACATAGTATATATATATAATTTTTTTTTGAAGGACCATAGATTTGTATTTGTAAATTTACACTTACTTTTTGCAGTGTAGGTAAAAAGTATTATAATACTTATATTAAATATGTATAGTGAGCTGATCGCTTCGTTATCGCGATATATGTTTTATGTTACTCATAAATAGTACAATCATATTTGCGCTAACCACGACGTATTATTAAGGGTGCATTTAAGAAAATTTCATAGGAATACACACAGTTTCCCCAATGTTGGTCACAAGAACATAGAGGGACCAAACCAAACATCCAATCCATTGCGTATCCAGAATATTAAACGCAACGTACAGAGCAGACGCCTTAATAAGAAGTATATCAACCCCGAATGTCCTCACATGCAGTACTTCTGGTACTAACATGTACAAAGTGCAAATGCTGAATGTCTCTCTGGGGTGTGTCATTCCACGCTCTTTGTAACTCTTGGCGTAGCTGCACGATGGTAGTTGCCGGGACTAGGCTCGATGCCAGGTGTTGTCCATCATGTGCCACACATGCTTGATGAAGCTGAGGTATGGAGATAGAGAAGGCTAGGGTAGCATGCATTCACACCGTGTATAGAACGTGGCATTGCCTTGGCGACATATATACGTCCATTATTATGCAGGAAGACTGGTTCCAGCAGTGTGACCAGATATGGTAAGAGAAAGGATTGACGTCACGCACTCGGCATGCTACCGGGAATTAAAACCAGAGGAGATCGAGATGTGTGGATTATGGCCCCTATACCATAACCCATGGTGAAGATCCGTTATTTTGAGTGCGAATACAAAATGGATTGATACTCTCACCCGCACACGTCGAGGCAGAAATGATTATCATCACTAAACCTCACTGCTCCACTCCCCTCTCCCACACGCTCTCCCAAAACCACCAGAGATGTTCATGACAAAGAACAGGTGTCAGAGGTAAATGTGCCAAAGGAATATGAGAACATAAAATTATCTCAGTCAACATACTGGCTTTTGTTCATGCACGCACATGGGGGACCACAGTGGCCTTGAACGATCCTTACGTCCAGGCGCTCATCAGTGTAGCGAGGTGGCACTGGGGGGGTTAGGCAGCTGTTGGGAACTTTCTGCCAACCCATCTTCTCCACCACCAAGGGCCACTTACATTTCACGCCACAAGTGATTGGCAATTCTGCTGTACGTCCATCAACACCCTCAGAGTCCCACTATACAGCCACGCCTAACGTCACGGAACTGTTCAATTGGTGCTCGCTGTCGTCTACAAACAAACACTGTTATACGCAGTGGTATCGCAAAGCCAACTTCACTGGTCATGTTATTTAGACGACGTACGCTTAGACACTTTGTTTAAATGCTGCAGACTGGTGCAGGCGTAGTGCTCTTCTACTGATAAGCCGAGTGCNCTAAATGCTGCAGACTGGTGCTGGCGTAGTGCTCTTCTACTGATAAGCCGAGTGCCCTCTAAACAGTAACAGTTTGTCTTGCAAACCAGTTGGTATTAGAAGATGTTTACTACGTGTTTATCAATGCACTTCCACTCGGTGTAAGAGGTTCAACACATCTTTCGAACCGCTGAATTTATCGAAATTTTCATTGAGAATTCTTAAATTGCACTACATGGCTCATAAGACACAACCATTATCTGTTCATAAATATAATTAATTACTGAGATAACGATATCAACATTTGTTTTGTAAACGGAATATTCACACTTATTTCAATAGAATAACATGTTATCAAGCAGCGAGTTTAGTGACGTGATTGCTTTGAAAATCAGGTGGGGAGGGTTTGAGATATGAGGAAGGGGGTTTCATAGGTATGTGCATTTGACAGTAGCTTTGGCGCGGTAGGTTGCCTTACTCGCTGGGATATGTTGCATTGATGTGGACTGTGAAGGAGACAAGATTTATCTGTGAGTTTGTTGTAATCAAGCTATAATTATCATGTTAAAGGCCTGTTTTACTTCACTGTAACATCAACAACACATACAACCTTTCTCATGCGTTCGATACCCGTGTCACTGTATTACTAGTGCATGCATCATCTGCGTAGGAACACTCCGCTCAACATCCCACCAATATATATTACTTTTACGATATGCAACTTATTTTCGATTTTCCTTTAATTGCTAACATTAGGATTGTTTATACAAATAGTATACCACGTGATTCACACCACCAGTATCCCCCCTTTTTCTCAAAAACAACACAACACCGGGGGTTCACGAAAAACTATTTATTACTATACCCTATATAAAGCATCGATTTGTTATATTTCCATTCCCCAGCACATACTGGAAGTAAGGGAAATGAGAAGGGGAACGTTGAAATTTCAAAAAGGACGGTAGTCGTATAAGTAATCGTTGGATACAGAGACATTCTCACAAATTCGGGCCTCGAGTGTAGAATTCGCTCCTGTAAGAAGATAAAATGTTACTCTCTTCGTCTTGTCTTTTTGGTTTGCCTAGAACCATGCAAGCGCGTAGATTTTTCTGCATTATTTTTCTGATCCGACACCATGGTATAGTTCTGTAGCAATGGTTCAGGGCAAACATTCGATGGAGAGACTGTCGTGTATCTTGTCCAACCATTCGTCATTTCAAAACTCTTTCAGTTGTTCATAGTGTGTCGAGTACATTGCCGAAGCGTATGTGATACTCCGCATTAACACTGATTAACTGCATTCATCTTCGTCTAACGACAGGTTGTAGACGTGTCAGCACAATACTGGAGGAATTGTAAGCCATTAAATTTAAAACAATTTTGACATTACGTGTAATAGTACTCTATACTGCTTTCGTCTCTTACTGATAATTCGTTTTGAACGCCACAGTATTTACGGTCATAAAATACTATCGTTTAATTATGGANTTCAAAACTCTTTCAGTTGTTCATAGTGTGTCGAGTACATTGCCGAAGCGTATGTGATACTCCGCATTAACACTGATTAACTGCATTCATCTTCGTCCAACGACAGGTTGTAGACGTGTCAGCACAATACTGGAGGAATTGTAAGTCATTAAATTTAAAACAATTTTGACATTACGTGTAATAGTACTCTATACTACTTTCGTCTCTTACTGATAATTCGTTTTGAACGCCACAGTATTTACGGTCATAAAATACTATCGTTTAATTATGGATAAAATGCCGACTTTTATACCAGAGTTTTCAATTGAGTGATACATTAACAATTTTACATATATTTCACAATACTCATTCGTTAAACCTTCAAAGTTATTTCAAGAACGTACATTTTGCTTCACGTTGTATAAGATAGGTATCGTAAAGGTGGCCCAGGCCAAGCTCTGTCTGTCTTACCTGAATGTTTTACTTGTTGCAGGTTAACAATTGGCATGAAGTTTCTGTAACCGCTCTCTAAAGGAATACACGCAATGGGGCAGGTAGATGATGCTTCAATGATCAATGCCGTGCAAATTTCAACTTGATGAGAAGAGTTCTCCGCGGGTTTTGTCGTTTCAGGCCAACATAGAGCTCCACGATTAAGAAATAATTAAAAAAGACGTGACGGACAGAAAATAAATCCCTTTTTTTGTGATGTTTTTAGAAGAATGGTAATGCACAGTTCCAACACTTCGAAATCATTCACAGTGGAAAATGTACCGCATCTCTTTAGCTTGGATGCCGTTGACTGAGCACTTTTCAGAGCACTGCATATTATATATTTTCTGCAAATAAAAACATATATCATTATTAAAGACTTAACATTTTCATGGCTTTATTGACCAGTTACTCTGTATTTTAAAGAAATTCTGAAATGTTAAAAAATATATTATGTTGTTATAAACCAAATTCTTTTACTATGGTAAATACAATTGGATGGATAATAAAACATGTAGATTATTGGATATGCAATAACACAACTACTATTTGTCATAGTTGTCTGCCAACCAAAATACTGCTAAATACTATGGACATTGTTTATGTTAACACGTATGTAGTTATGATCACTGATAGTTTGCGGAAACATATATTCCATAAATTTAAAGTTTATCACAAATATGATAGTAATGAAACTTTTATATGTTGGCATGGAATGATTCACGCGCTATTTCTACATATTCCCCGACACTGCAATATTAATCCATCTTAGCGTATCTGCAGAGAATAAACATGTTTCACTCACCTCGTGCACGACTGCACAGTCTTCACTGTTCTCGTGGGAGCACCACGAGGATCCTCACAGCCATACTGCACTCCAGCTACAGGACCCATGCCGCGAAGATTCACGTCATCCATGACAAACACCACGCGCTCTTCGCAGTTGGTGTTCCCTTGCACTCGACTACAGTCGCACACGCCTGCAGCTGAGATCTTACTGATGTGTGACATGTGCTCCAGGTTTGTGAAGAAGTGGTGGATTGCAGTCGTCTTCAAGAACACTACGACAGCTAAGTGTTAGTGTAAGTGTTCGCGGCGTGGGATCAGCGTCCCCAAGTGACTGTAGATAGCGTGATACTTACCACAAATTGAAGATTCTCATAACCCCAGGGGACAGTGCAGTGATGGGAAAAATTAAGTGAAGTGTATTTAGATAAAATAGGCTCTACTCGACAATGAAAATAACAAAAAATATTTTGCACAAAATTCGATTTATTTCAATTGTTAATGTGAGAATCGCACTTGCTAAATTTTTGACAGAAATATGAATTATAAACAGTTATATTTTGAAAATCGTAGCGGTACACATACAGGTATAAAAGAACTTACACGTGCAACACACGCATATAAGCCTGAGCACCCAGTAGACATATTTAAAAATATATTCATAACTGAAAATATTTTTTTGGTTATTGAAAACATAAACGCTAGTCTCTTAAAGAAACCTTCCTGGTTATGCACAGACTTAGGTAACGAAATGTATCTTGCAAACAAGTGATGATCAACTAGAAGTGTAGCGGCTGCATGTGTTGTGGACTCGCACTCACACCTGTGTTATTCGCCAGGGACAGAGCGGCTGCTCCAGCCAGGGTAATTGACTTAGCTGCTCGCCGCTTCATAAACAAGCGCTGGGCTGTGGCAGGACAAGGGCATTAGCAAGTGCTCTCTCCCACGGCAAAGTGTCTGCAAATGCCGTCCCTACACCCTGTCCCAGCCGGCGCGGCGTGGCCGCCTCTGTTTACTGTAACTACGTTACGGCACTCAACGCCCATCCTCAACATTTACACTTGCCGTTTTCTATAGTCTGTTCGCGGGTATTCCCACTTTCTGAATCAAACCTTTCAATAAACAGATATGAAGCATATGTCACATTTGGTTGTTTTCTAAATTTGTTATGTATAAAAAGTATTTTATATTTGTGTTAAAAAAATTACCTGGTAGTTAGTTAAATTGAATTTTTACTTATACTATAATGAAAGATTATAGGATTTCTTTTCAAACGAATATGAATAAAGACAGATTGAAAATGGGTGTGTTGATAATGCCTGGTAATAAATAGTTCTTTGCAAAATATTATTACACTGAGTGCGCACGAACACGGTGCGTTGTGCCTCTGGTGTAATTTTCTAAGCATCCCAGAAATAAAGCTTTAGCGGGGCTTCAGTAAAGTTAAAAGTCGTGAATAGGGTATGGTAAGTTTTATACTTAAAATAGTGGATTAGCTAAGGCCGCAGTTTATGCTGAGTGACTGGGATTACTTACTTCACTAACATAAAATATCGTTAAAAATAGCACGCTTGTCCACGACCTAATCGGTATTCTAATCTTAAATATCGTAACCCTTTACACGTATCGTATAATTAATTAATTCACAAACGAACACAATGGCATTGTAATTTAAAAGAAAATTTATTATCCGGATATTTGCATGTGAGAAAGGTGGTTGGAGGTGGTTGGAGGTTGATGTTGGCGGGTGGGTTGTCCCGGAGTAATTNGGTTGGAGGTGGTTGGAGGTTGATGTTGGCGGGTGGGTTGTCCCGGAGTAATTACGTTTCTCCTCGCGCCTACATTCCACTGCTGCTCCATCTTCACTTCGCTTCTTCACCACCGGTGCCCCAGGAATCGAAAGCAGTACTGGAACAAGTCCCTGTTTCTGCACTTTCCTGGTAACAACACATTACAAACATATTTTGTGCCAGCAGCGGCTTTAGCTACTGGATGGCTCTGATGGCGAATGAGCAGTTTTCTTACCGTGTCCATATTTGTGAGTACAGAAAAGTAAATATCGTGGTTAAAATAACCTGTGGGACTGAATATCTCAAGTAACACAGGAGGAACGAGGCCACGCCATTGTTTCCTCACTAGAAGGCCTGTCGCTCCGTATCAGCTTCGAACTTTTTGGGGCGTTGTTCTGCGGCCCCAAAAATTATTTAATGACCATCCTCATTCACCGCAGTTGATTCTCCTTGTTGATGTTTATATTTACCTATAAAAATAAAATTATTCTAACATGACAATATTCTATTCTTTTAGCTATTTCCCTTTAGTTTTATTATAGAAAACGTCATAATTATTAAAGTATACTGTAATTAAGACATAACTTATGCACCTGCAGATCTCTGTGGGGCACAAAGTTTTATTACAAAAAGCAAGCCAGTCAGGGTTTCCATACAAACTCTTCATAGTCTTTCAGACAGGGACTAGCGAACACCTCCCTATCAATTAGAAAGCTTTAACGCTTCCAAACGCACATAGTGTCACTGATGGAAATGATAATTATTTCGATTAGTTTTGATCTTAAGCTGGCATAACACTTGTATCGTATTCATAACCAAGGAGGTGTGTTATTTGTGTCTGACTACATCGATATGAACCCTTCATGTCCTGGTACAGNTATCGTATTCATAACCAAGGAGGTGTGTTATTTGTGTCTGACTACATCGATATGAACCCTTCATGTCCTGGTACAGTAGCATTGTTTACCAATAACCAGCAATCATGATGACTAGCACTCAGCCTCTGAGTGTTGAGATCTGGCCAAATATAATCTTAAAGTACGTTATGTACAAATTTGTGTTCAGTGCACCCTATTATGTGAAAAATGTGATGAGGTACTAAAAACCCAGGTGGTTCAAGAGGTGCATGGGATAGATTCCATGCGGGATTGGGAGCGGTCTAGTACGACGCGTTACGTCCCAAGTACGAACACAGTATTTAAAATAATTCAGAAACCGCGTCACGGTAAATACAGCACCCTGAAACCTGTCATGATAATAATTATATTTCAGATGTATAGCGAAGTGGCTGACTGCTAGTGACTTGGCGTCATCTTTCACGTGTGAAACGGTGGAATAATTTTTAGTGAAAAATAAACAGCAGACAGTACTGCCCTGTTTCCCAACAGGGNCGTGTGAAACGGTGGAATAATTTTTAGTGAAAAATAAACAGCAGACAGTACTGCCCTGTTTCCCAACAGGGAAACCCCTCCTAAATAGTAACTAACTAAAACAATTCCTAAACCTTAGAGAAGAATAATGTTAGGAAGCAGAAATTAGTCGAATATGGTTATGAACGTTGCCACTTTCATACACCGAAACTTCACGAAAATTGTTGTACTCGCGCATAAATAATGAAACTGTTCATTTTTACCACATATAAAACTTATCCGTTCAACATTTCAACATCAGTGTATATAATTACGCACTCCATAGTAATTGTATTTTTAACCGCATCCTGCAGGTATGTTAAAACGAAGAGCATATTAGGTTTTAGACTCTTCATGCACAATTGCGTAGTAATGCCGTAATTTTGAATGCAGAGCGTCGTTGCATCGTTAAATACATTAAAAAAATATTTATACGGAGTCTGTGGCTTCTTTAAATTGCTCACAATATTGTGGCCACCTTCCTATTCGTCCAGTGTTGCTTCTTAACGCACTGGCGTTGAAGTGATTACTAGTGGGGAATCTGAATAGTAAGGCAGCCAGCATCAGCTGGGGTGAGTTCAGATACAACAAAGCAATGCTGTGGTGGAAACGAAAATGTCAAAAGAAAACCCTTCTGTTAACGGAAAAACTGCCATGTTTCCACTACGAAAACACAACAGGAATGGAAGGTGGACGCATTAAGCTGAGTTAACAGTTTCAAGAACAATAAAAATCGGAGAACATAAGTCTTCTGCACAGGAACCGACCACTGTTATTTAGATACTATTGATTCGCAACTGCGCACAACAGGCGATGTGAGTGAGAGCGCCATACTTATGGTATGGGGTGAATAATTATTACAGTCCATTCACCATGAGTTCCAACTTTTCTGAAGCCCTGCTTAAGTTATACTTCCAGGATATTACTCCGCCGCATACAAGCAAAGCTCAGCCGAGTCTAGAAAAGTACACCATATTAACAGCGCACCGAAATCGTTCTCACTCAGTGTAATATAATTTCTCACGAGAAGCATTACCAACACGTCTTTTTTTCTCCATGCTTTTATTAATATTAGTTATAAATGAAGTATTATAATTCATAACTGAAATAGAAATAATAATTTATTAAACAAAAAACAAGGTACTTTTATGTTTAGATAAATATAAAACGTTTGTGATACATGATGTATTTGGGATACAACCAAGCACATCAGACATGGGGTGCTATTTAAAATGTTTAATTCGAAAAGTGTGAAGACACGGTGAATAGACTAAATTTTAAATGTCTTTTGCAGGTGGAAGAGATTATAGCTATTCAGAGTAATGCAGAAAATTTGGACCAAACTCTTTGTCTAGCTGTAAAAATAAAGGACCATATTTGTGCTGCAGAAACAGATAAGGATTTATCTCAAGAAATGCAGCAAGACACACATTTAGAGGAATGACGAGGTGACAGCGTACTAGCAGAACCTTTTTAACGCCTGTGTGTGCTGCAGATTATTGTTTTATTGCCTCAGTTTCCTCCGGGTCCTAGAAGTATGTCAATGCAATTTTGGGAGTATTGCGGGGAAGTACTGTGCCCCATCGCCATTCGACTGTGCTGTAAATGCTGAATAATGCCTATCCTTCTTTTTTACTGGAATTGCATATCATCTGAAAGAAATTCCAACAATTTAACACATGCTGTGTTTGCAGCATATTCGTGATGTCTTCCATTCCAGGAACTGGGGACAAGACCTTTCTTAAATGTTGGTTAAGTAAAAGAAAACCTGTCAAAAGTCTGACTCCTCCCTGTTTTTATTTCTATGGCTGAACTAGGGGCTGCATTATGTGTTTGTGTTTCCTCTATAGTTATATGTGATATCAGTTTGTCAGTTTGCGTTATCAACAGTTCCTTGATATTTTGACTTAAACGGTATTGCTGACTTCATATGGGCATTTCGGTTGCGCTCCAATTTCGTTTCATAATTTTTAGCTTTTGTTATCCCAAAAATACTTTCTGCTTACCTGTCTGTGTATCCGCTAATCTTGTTCAGAAAGTGAGTTTTGTGTTAATTTTCAAGGTCCTTAATAGTTTCGTTGTATATTTGGCCTGCACTCTTGTATTCTATACCTTCTATTCTGTTGATACAATACTGAATGATACCTTCATTCTTCTGTTCTGCAATAGAAACATATAATGATACCTTTACAAGAATTGTGGTCATGTGCAATATTCTGTTGTTATGTGCCTATGTTTGTTTACAAGGAACACACCATTAGTGGGAGGACTTTGCGAACACCATGGTCCTGGACAGAATGCAAGGTGTGACATTCGGAAGAAGAATGTCGTTACGACTAGAGTGCCTTGCTGCTAGCGGCCACCTCGGCCGGCTTACCTTTCACCCACCCCCTCCGCCCAACCATGTCTCGGCCAACCCTCCCGCACACCGACGCCAACAAGGAANTGCACTCTTGTATTCTATACCTTCTATTCTGTTGATACAATACTGAATGATACCTTCATTCTTCTGTTCTGCAATCGAAACATATAATGATACCTTTACAAGGATTGTGGTCCTGTGCAATATTCTGTTGTTATGTGCCTATTTTTGTTTACAAGTAACACACCATTAGTGGGAGGACTTTGCAAACACCATGGTCCTGGACAGAATGCAAGGTGTGACATTCGGAAGAAGAATGTTGTTACGACTAGAGTGCCTTGCTGCTAGCGGCCACCTCGGCCGGCTTACCTTTCCCCTCCCCCTCCCACCAAACCATGTCTCGGCCAACCCTCCCGCACACCGACGCCAACAAGGAAATGACTCGTTAACTCCGGGCAGAGGCCTTCTCCCCGGAGCACGCCGGAACAAAGAGAAAATTGGCTTCCGCTCTCCTCCTTGGCCATTCATCCTCTTCGCCACGGACAATTCCCTGGCGCAAGGCCGGGCCAACTTTCTGCAACTATCGCCGACACTGCTGGTGAAATATGGCCGGCGATACAGAGCACGAAACGCCCGCCACGCGGCTCAACACTTGCAGTTTATTACATAGACGTGACACGTCCGCCGTGAACTGTCGACGAGGAGTTGAGTGCGTGGAGAAACATCCTGAGTATTCGTACGTCACAGCAGTGTACAGAGACCACGAACCAGTGGTTTCCGTAACGCGGTGACGTAGGTACACTTTTGGTAATTTTTATTTCTAAGGGAACACAAACATATATTTTATTTCGTATAATTTCTTACATNACGTAGGTACACTTTTGGTAATTTTTATTTCTAAGGGAACACAAACATATATTTTATTTCGTATAATTTCTTACACTATCTTACATATATTTCAATGAATCCTTTTTAGATAAATTGCAACATTTCTTTCACAAACAAAATTCCCTGTTTCTCTCATGTCTATATTAGCAAAATATATTTAATAGTAAATTAAAATAAAATCTTTATAGCAAAATTTGATTTAAAATATAATTGACAATATACAGAATATTTATAATTCTTTAGCGTGTGTACTACACTCACTCGCGCTGTAGTGCCATAAATACAGTTGTATTATGGTATCTAGACACAGCTTCCATAAACAAGATAAGTTCTGACGTTTTCTACAGTCTTACGCATTTGAATGATTTTAATTTAAGGAGACATTTCATAACAGACTCATTTTATGCACAGTATGTGATCTAGAAGTGATGAGAAATACATGAATCCCACACGTTTCAAATATACAATTTTTTTTTTTTAACTTTTGCAAAAAAAATTTTAGGAAACCCATTTTACAAGAAAATCCTTTGCAGAACTACAAACAGTTTCCCTCTAAAACCTGTAAAATATATATTTTAATATTACAAATTATGCCTTGTAGTAAATCTTACATTATACACAAGTAAATATAAAACATTTTTTTTGTGGATAAATATGCTATAATTCAATAACAGAGAACATAAAAAAAAATATTTCATAATAAAATTTACGAAAAAAAGTTACACTCTTCCTACAAGGGTTCTATAAACCACACCCTTTGTTTTATTAGCCCTTACCCTTAAACGCACGACCAACTTGCCTTACGACTTGATTTTTTATTTTTATAATAAATATATCTGCAATTTCTTACAAAGCATTAAGAATGTTATATGAATAAGCATTTATTTTTGCCCTTAACTACACTTTACGTTACCTATAGTTTTTGCACAAACAGCTATATACGGTTTTACGTTGTTGAGTGTCAGCCGTTTTGCTGAAGCTCGTGGATAAACACGGCCCTTTATTTTTTCAAATGAGTAGTTTCACAAGAGAAATCTTTGTAATGTTACCAGTATTTCTAAAATAACAAAGAATTTCTCATTTAAAAGTACAATTTTTTTTACAGTGCAATGATTTAAAAGTCACATCGTACATACTTTATGTAGCGGCAATGCAAATGCTATATGTCTTAGTGTTTCAAGTGATTATGCTCCCCGTGAATATAATGAATTGCAACAAATTAGAGTTATAAATTATTGCAGAAATATTTCGAAATCCTAAGTGAAAGTACCAGGTAGTATCGTTTCTTCCCTTATTTGTCAGAACACTTCCACGGCTACATCATCGAATTTAAGAGAAACCAACGAAATTATTAGATTAGCTATTGTTGTGAAATTTCGACACATTTAATGACAAGAANACGTAGGTACACTTTTGGTAATTTTTATTTCTAAGGGAACACAAACATATATTTTATTTCGTATAATTTCTTACATTATCTTACATATATTTCAATGAATCCTTTTTAGATAAATTGCAACATTTCTTTCACAAACAAAATTCCCTGTTTCTCTCATGTCTATATTAGCAAAATATATTTAATAGTAAATTAAAATAAAATTTTTATAGCAAAATTTTATTTAAAATATAATTGACAATATACACAATATTTATAATTCTTTAGCATGTGTACTACACTCACTCGCGCTGTAGTGCCATAAATACAGTTGTATTATGGTATCTAGACACAGCTTCCATAAACAAGATAAGTTCTGACGTTTTCTACAGTCTTACGCATTTGAATGATTTTAAGTTAAGCAGACATTTCTTAACAGACTCATTTTATGCACAGTATGTGATCTAGAAGTGGTGAGAAATACATGAATCCCACACGTTTCAAATATACAATTTTTTTTTTTAACTTTTGCAAAAAAAATTTTAGGAAACCCATTTTACAAGAAAATCCTTTGCAGAACTACAAACAGTTTCCCTCTAAAACCTGTAAAATATATATTTTAATATTACAAATTATGCCTTGTAGTAAATCTTACATTATACACAAGTAAATATAAAACATTTTTTTTGTGGATAAATATGCTATAATTCAATAACAGAGAACATAAAAAAAAATATTTCATAATAAAATTTACGAAAAAAAGTTACACTCTTCCTACAAGGGTTCTAGAAACCACACCCTTTGTTTTATTAGCCCTTACCCTTAAACGCACGACCAACTTGCCTTACGACTTGATTGTTTATTTTTATAATAAATATATCTGCAATTTCTTACAAAGCATTAAGAATGTTATATGAATAAGCATTTATTTTTGCCCTTAACTACACTTTACGTTACCTATAGTTTTTGCACAAACAGCTATATACGGTTTTACGTTGTTGAGTGTCAGCCGTTTTGCTGAAGCTCGTGGATAAACACGGCCCTTTATTTTTTCAAATGAGTAGTTTCACAAGAGAAATCTTTGTAATGTTACCAGTATTTCTAAAATAACAACGAATTTCTCATTTAAAAGTACAATTTTTTTTACAGTGCAATGATTTAAAAGTCACATCGTACATACTTTATGTAGCGGCAATGCAAATGCTATATGTCTTAGTGTTTCAAGTGATTATGCTCCCCGTGAATATAATGAATTGCAACAAATTAAAGTTATAAATTATTGCAGAAATATTTCGAAATCCTAAGTGAAAGTACAAGGTAGTATCGTTTCTTCCCTTATTTGTCAGAACACTTCCACGGCTACATAATCGAATTTAAGAGAAACCAACGAAATTATTAGATTAGCTATTGTTGTGAAATTTCGACACATTTAATGACAAGAANATCGAATTTAAGAGAAACCAACGAAATTATTAGATTAGCTATTGTTGTGAAATTTCGACACATTTAATGACAAGAAAACATATTTTTACAACGTAGGTAACGGAATTATTATTAGGTATATTACATTCAAAATTTCTTAAATATTTTCTGAGACCGAACTTATGTTCTTATTTGAGGCTATTCCACCACCTCAAGCAAACAATGCTTAACCCAGTCTAGAACATTACACCAAATGGACAACGCATCTCATTTGTGCGAACTCAGGTTAGAAATATTTTTAATGAGAAATATTTCTTAGTAACCATTCAAAATGTCTTCAAACAATACACCGGAGATGTATTGATCAAAGGGGCCAGCTTTCCAAGTCAATAATTACTCCGGTCGTGCGGGACCATAATCTACACACGCGACTGGATTGATTTGTTTATTTATAATGTTATCTACTTTCACGAATGGTTACAGATAATAACAGAAAATACACAACATAAAGTATTACAGTAACACAATACGCCCACCATAAATAAAAAAAATTCACACACTGGACTGGATGAGGATCTGTAATTTTTCATTTATGAGCAAAAAAAATGGGGCGTCGTCTTGCATCCGCTACTGCTCACGTTTATTTAAGAGCAGGTCTGCCAAGGTTAAAACATTACCAAGGTTGAAAGTCGTCATCTNATCCGCTACTGCTCACGTTTATTTAAGAGCAGGTCTGCCAAGGTTAAAACATTACCAAGGTTGAAAGTCGTCATCGACGACACAGCCATCGGATTCCTACTTTGGCGGCACTGCTGCCAGAAACGAAAATGATCTTCTGTAAAATTGTGTTTTCCACACGAAGCTTTTATTACCATGCACTAACAAGTTAAAATAAATGTTACACCTGCCTAAATGTCTGTCTAAGGCAAATTATATCATATCACTTTAAATAAAAGCGTTGTTTGTGGATACTAATATTATTAGAACTAATTTTATTTTCAACAATTTTGTACTGAGTTATACAAACCAGAGGACATCCATGATGTTTCTCTTTAAAAAAAAAAATCTGTTATATTTCTTAAAATTTAATTTTCAAATAAATCCGTTATATTCAGTCATTATACAAATCACCCTAAGACAAGATATTTTTATCTAGTTGACTGAAATATTGTTGCAATGAGGGTGAATGATTAAGTGAAATATTTTGAACATGCTCCATTGATTCACTATGTCGTCACTGGAAATCCAGCATGAGATATGAAACAAACTAACAAAACAAGCCAGGAGTGGCTGTTGTTAAAAAATATAAATAAAATGAATCATAAATCCCACAAGCAATTTTGTAACACTTTCACTTGTAGTCCGCCTAAAGACGGGAGTAAATATTTACTCCCAAAACGTCGCGACGAGATCTTATAAGAAAACCCTCTGTGTTTTTCTGTGTCGTCATCGTTGTGTCTTCTAGTCTTGTGCGAAATTTTGTCTTTTTTTCAGTTTTAGTCTGTGCTTCCTTGGTTGGTATGTCCTTGGTTTTTCACATTCATTCAGATTGATTGAAACTAACAGTTCGCCTGTGTCGTTATTTTTTGTTTGATAATTTGTTTCTTAATTTGATATTTTTATTTTCCTATGTTGTTATTTTTCTGAAGAAATTCGTTGCGTTATATATTTTTCGTGTGTATATATATGTACATATATATAAATATATTTATAGACTACAGCCACTCTTGGCTCGTTTTTCGTGTTTGTTTCATGTCTCAGACTTGGTTTTCTGTGACGACATTCATAGTAAAGCAATGGAGTATATCCAAAATATTTCCCTTGATTGAGAGCTCATTTTTATTTTCAATAAATTTTGTTGGCATGAAACCCGTAGCACGCGTCAAAAATAATTGTGATTGATAAAAATTGATATCAATGTTATTGTAATGACGTCCTCGTTTTAATCTCTGCAAACAGGAACAGTTTTACTATAGTCATATAGGTATTTATTATTTCTTGGCAATTGTATAGTTTAACATGGCATATACTTTCCATAAGTCACTAATGGCTAGTTGTTTTCACTTCATTAAGAAAGTCTTGCACCTCAATTGAAAGTTCATCAAAAAAAACCAACCTCATAAATAAACAAGAGAAATCTATGCAACACTCCAACAAGCTTTTAAATCACTTTTAATTACAAATATTGACACTCTATATAACAAGACGGAAGTCTCCTAAGACAATAATTTATGTAGACAATTAATAATTTTAAGTACATTATTTTTAGTACATTTTAGTTACAGTTTTTTAATAAATATGTTGCAATATTTTGTTATATAAACGTTGTATTTAAGTCTAAAAAGTGGACACAGAGCATTACTTTTCTTACTCACGCGCCAATCCTGCAAGTGGAAAGATGAGTTGGTTACTAACCTACCCTTGTTATATGTGGCAAGTCTGAGTCCTATACGCTTAAAGGAAAGGGATCCATGCAAGCTGACATGCGTCGTCGCACATTGAGATTGGCTACAATTGCGGCCGTGAGTTTGGCTATAACTGCGACTAAGACTAACTGCAGCTAAGGAGAGAGAGAGAGGGAAAACCAGCATAAGAACCGTGAAAATCTTCTCGACAGGAAATAATTCCAAACGGTTTCTTGCATTAATATAAAATGGTAAAGGAGAAATATGGATAGGATCCATGCTCATTCCAAGAGTTAGACGGAGGGAGGGGGAAGAAGAATAGAAAACAGGGGGGGGGGACATTTTATGATTTATTTGGCGCTGTTCACCAGAGTGATGCACAGAATACTGTCTGGTGAAGGTAGTGATGTAAGAGGACATCTCCCTCCACTCCCCGGAATCACCAGTAGATTCCTGAAAACTAACAAGATAATTTATATAGATTGTCAGCAAGTGTCAGCTGATACCACTACTGGCTGCCATTATATATTCTAGATGATAATTAAATATTAATGAATAATTTTAATTAAAGAAATAAAAAGCTAACCTCGCGGGTTACATTTGAATGTGTGCATAGTGTGAATTATTTTACAATGGCTCCGCAAAACACACACACAAAGAGAGAGAGAGAGAGAGAGACAGAGAGAGAGAGAGAGAGAGGCATGAATGTATTGTTTTGGTCATTGGAATTTCGTTTGTGTACAAAGTTTCAAGTCGATCGGAAATGTAGAAGTGGGTCAACATTATCTTAAAATATTTCATCAAAATTAACAAGTGAAGCTTAATAAATGCTTGTTGTATATAACGGTAGCAAAAAAAATTTCGCTTTTATATAAATCAGAACAGTTTTATGTTAATGTTGCACTTAGCTATAAGACCAGCATATTCTCTTTCTTCTTTGCGTATTTTACGTTGTCGACAAGTAATTTTAATAGCGCGATTTTATTACAGAAGCAGAGTATTGTTGTCGCCCATGGCTACCAAGGTCTATCATAAAGATTCTCTATATTCTTGCTGCGAGAAGGTTGGGAGAACTGTATGACGAATTCAGTGTGTAGGCGCTCGCCGAGAGGTGTCACCGACTATGCAAGGCAAGCCTGCTCCAGAAGTGACTTGTGTGGCGCGGAGGTAGAGTTGTGGCAGTAGTGTGACCCCCGGCCTAGAGCTGGAGCCTGAGGGTCGCGCACATCTCGAGATACCCACAGGTGGGGAGCGTCCACTTCACACCTGGACAGTTAGTTACCGAATAGTGACATAGCGATAGAAACCTATTTGCTGCACATAAAAAAAGGCAAACACAGAATCCCATACAAGACCACACCAGCCAATCATAACCACTCTTAGCTGCAAATTGAAAAAGAAGACAGCTCGACTGCATTGGCTGCGGCAGGAAAATGGTCAAAGACGATATAAACTCATGTCTCTTGGGTAGAGAGGGGGGGGGAGCACGAAAGGGCCCAGCCTGTCTGCATTATGTCAAGGAAGACCGGCCCCATTGCTGGCCACAAACAAAGCAGGGTGCCTGTCTACTCCTACAAAATATGGCCCATTGTTGGCTTGTCTGTCGAGCTCAATGAGGCACTATGGCACGTGTGGTTGTCACGGTCATCTACTTTACGAAGGATGTGCGGGCTCGGCCAGGTAGTCCGACCGAAAACAGAGGAATGAAAAAGTATCTCCTCGTCTCGGCGCCCAGCTACACAGACTGCTTGTGTCCATCCAGATGACACACTCCTCCACACTTTCTCCAGGGACTTGAACTTGGCCGTTCGCTATGCCCAAGACCATTAAATACATTTGAGCCATAGATTCGCAAGTGGCAAATCAAGATAAATGTCAGGAAATGTGAGGCCGTAATTATTACACGCAAGCACCTACCACCGGTTCTCCCACCCATTACCCTGTCACATGGGAATATTCCTTATATGTATAACCTAAGTTAAACACCTCGGTGTGACCATGGATAGGGCGCTGACATTGCGTCGTCATGCCGCTGTCAAGCGCCAGCAATCCCCAGCCCACCTCGTGGCTCTCTACCCAGTGTTTAACACCACAGCTGGCCTCGCACAGCATAATGGCATTATATATATTAATCCATACTATTATACGCAGCGCCAGCCTGGGAATACTGCGCCAAGTCATACGTGGAGCAGCTACAGCAAGTGCGGAATTAATACCTCAAAATAGCCTAGGTATATCACTACCCACTAAGTCCATGTAGAGCTTCATCAACCAAAGCTGATTGAAGTAATTCAGGATATATTAAAGAAGTTCTATGCCACAGCCCTTGAATCAAACATCCCTCAGATTAGCACCTTAGGAGACTACGACCCCGACCAAACGCAGAGGACAAGAGGCCTAAATTACTATGGCGCACAGGTCGCCATAGTAATTTATCTCCACACACAGAACAGCAAACACATGTAAGGCATGCGTGCACTAACACACACATCGCCCCACCCACAGCACCCCAGTACATCCTAGTACACCATTCACCACACATACACTCCTCTTCTGTACACAACACCCAGAGAAGAACTGTGTGCCCACATTCATGTGGCGTATACATACACTGGACAGCCCCTGGGTTCGCAGAGGGCGTCTGTGGTGTGTCACATCGCATAACATATCAATACACTGGGACTTTTACTCAAGCCTTCAAGAGATACACCACCTCGGAGATGAAGAAGGCACCTCAAGGTGAACAAGCCCCAAGTCCTCGCGCATCACATGACAGTCATGTTTCCATGGGGAGGGGGGGTTGCACTCTGTATGGTCCAGCCTATGCATCTGCGTATCGGCGCTGTGGGTGTGCTCTTTGGTGCACCGTTCAACACCTATGTCCGAGGTAGGCTGTCCACCTAGCGAGTCTCCACTACCTCCTCCTTTCTCTTACTCTTTAATGTTTCAGGTGTCGACTGGCGGCACGAGAGGGAAATGACTTTATGTGCATTTTCTCCTGCACCAGTGGGCTGGTACCTCCTACCCCCCTTGTTTAAAACGAAATCCAGCATGACCTTAAAAATGAAAGGTAACCCTCCTACCAATCTATCCCTTCTAGTGATTCAAACTTCCTTTCCCATTTTTTGTTCTAATATAAATATATTTTTACTTTATACATTGCATGCAATCTTGCAATTATTTTCTTTCGAGGGAGTTTTACTGTCCCTATGCTAGTCTTCCCCCTAGCTATGTAGTTCAGGTTAAGTTAGCATGGGAGATAAACTTGGCCCCAATGGCAGTCATGATTGCCTAATCCCAGTAAAGACGCGAGCATGTGCCCTTGTAGTTAGAAACTTCCCTGCATGTCTAGGCGTGTGGGGCTCATCCCTGAGACGCTTTTAGGTCCTATCCTTACCTCGTACCTCCGACTCTCCTCTTAGTTTTAAGGTAGGTTGGAAAAAATTTGGTCTCCTCGTCAGTCGCACTTGTGTTCTCCCACCCTGTGTGTCGCTGCCTGACGACGGAAACGAATAGGAGTTCTCGAAACGTTGAATTCTGTCGGTTTTGGTAACACTACTCTGCTTGTGATAGTTTCATCGTCGTGTTNCGACGGAAACGAATAGGAGTTCTCGAAACGTTGAATTCTGTCGGTTTTGGTAACACTACTCTGCTTGTGATAGTTTAATCGTCGTGTTTGTTTGCCAGGGTTGTCTNATAGGAGTTCTCGAAACGTTGAATTCTGTCGGTTTTGGTAACACTACTCTGCTTGTGATAGTTTCATCGTCGTGTTTGTTTGTGTAAGTAGATAAGTAGCCTGTGTCGTCTTCGTTGTATTGTCTATTTGTCGTACATAGTTATTCGTATACATACATATTGTATAAGTTTACCGCATTTAGCTTGCTATCCTTTTTTATTTGACTCGGTTCCTTCATTGAATTTTCTGGCTTTGTAAATATGTATTCTTGACTTCATCATGCCTGGCTTGCATTCTGCCGTGTCAAGTAAAACTGCTGTGTTGGAGTGCGTTTATTTTTTGTTTTGTCACATTTTATTGTTATATATTTTTTCAGTTTTATTCTAATTTGTTTAAGCAGGTTTCTAGCTATTTGTTATTATCGGTTTGTCATGTATATATATATATATTTTTTTTTCGTTACAATTTCTGATCCTAGATTCGACTCTATTACCTCTTGAAATTTTCCAGTGTTTTATAAATATATATCTTTTCTCGTCCATGGGTTACTTGTCTTAGTTAAGTTTTTTTTTCGTGTCTAGTCTTGTCTTTCCATGACAGATATATGCATCTCAATGACGAATGTCCCAATGTCTCCATCTAGTCAACTGTTGTGGATTAAACATGTAAAGAGTCAGTACGACGTGTGTACACCCCGGGCATAACGAAGAGAGTACAGTTAGCTCACATGCTGAGAACAACTTTGCCTTGGGGTGTGGAGTCCGTTCGTTGCTACAGAAATCCATTGAATCTCCTGGGTGATTTGAGAATGGATCTGCACACCCCGGTTTCAGATGCCCTAAAGTGTATGAAGCATGTTCGATAGGACTCAGATATAAGGACTTGGCAGGCCAGATGAACAATGCCCTCAGCTACCATATCACCATCCCTCATTGTACCTCTATTTGTACGGGCGGTACCCTAATCACGTAACGTGAACCCATTGCACTTCTGAAATAACTGACGTACCGGGCCTGTTACGCATTACATGATAGATAAAACCCATGAAGAATTGTACATGAGACCAATATGCAGCCTAGACAACGCGACCAACTGTACCAATTTGTTTGTTTCGTAGAACTTAATCTTCCAATAATTCAGTGCGAATTTCAACTTCGTCTTCTTTTGTAAACAATACATAGTCCTACTTTCCCTATTCCACACACGTTCTTTGTCCCTCGGTAATGGAAAATTTTTAAAAGCAGTCGTCAATGGAATGAATTCGACAGGTCTCTTGGAAAAATATCTCCACTGGCGTGTCATTGATATGAATATATCAAATGCTTGTCAATGTGACTAATTTCGGATCCTCCATCAGAGCAGTTATACGAATACATCTTCTGCCAATTAACACGAAATAATTAGCATATCGTGTCTTTCTCTTTCTTGTACTTCCACCACTAAACGAGCGACTGACGCGCCTTTTGACAACCCAATTCAAATCCTGGGAATGGCAATCCGTGCGATTTACAACAATTGGATCCCATCATCTCAATGTGCTCTGTGCTCAAACACCTCATGATTATTTCTCGTACCAAACTATCAATATTTGAGCAGATAACGTCAAACACACACAAAAAATACACACCAAGAAAACGAACATTACCATCTCGGTTCCTTCTGCCTATTGCAGTCTACAATGTGTTATTCTAAAGTAGCAGAGATTGTTGGCGTTGGCTGATAATGTTATGAAATAACCACAAGATTTCAATAACGCCCACATATATTTGGCAAAGTAAAAAATTAACATGTTTATACAATATGTGCTATACGATGTAAAATTTTACAATTTATCAGTACGGGAATGTTTTTCTGAACCTTGAAGATGATGTATTATAATGCAGTGGACGAACGAAATTATTTATTTAATTTCGAAAAGTTATTTTTGGGTCAGTAAAATCTGATATTTATATTATATCGTCAGTGTAACCACAGGTAAAACATACCAAGTAAGATCCAAGAAAATAATATTTTTTCAGCTTGTTATAATGTGTTCACGGAATGTCATGCTGCAGTTACGATTATCACAGATTACTTACAAGAAATTATATACCTCCTTAAATGCTGCTGTAATTTAACGTGTAGATACGGGAAAACATTAAAATATAGTATAGACCATGGCCATAATTTCTCTGTCCCTTTTTGACTGACTGTCAAAGTAGAGGCGATGAATATGGCATTTTGTGTACAATCCACTGTACGTAAGGCATATGAATCACTACTATCTCTCCTATTTTGGCAACTGAGTCAGGAATCGACACTGAAATTGAACTGGTGACGCAGCGGGGCAGCGGCTAGAGGACACGCCTCCCACCAAGACGACCCGAGTTAGATTCTTAGCGGGGTTGCTCCAGGATTTTTGAAAGTGGGAATCATGTCGGACGATGTCTCTGGTCGGTGGGGTTTCTCTGGGATCTCCCGTTTGTTTCGCCCTTTCATTCCACTGCGGCTCCATACCTCGCTTTACTCTCATCGTTTCTTAAGTTGCCGATTTTAAGAGCAGTTGAAATATCACCGTTGAAATTTAACGGGATGTGGAAATAACGTATGNGGGTTTCTCTGGGATCTCCCGTTTGTTTCGCCCTTTCATTCCACTGCGGCTCCATACCTCGCTTTACTCTCATCGTCTCTTAAGTTGCCGATTTTAAGAGCAGTTGAAATATCACCGTTGAAATTTAACGGGATGTGGAAATAACGCGAGAAAAAATGTCATTCTTATGTTGCTGAAATGAAAAGGAGCGGAAATACGTCCACGTAAGTGTGAATTCAGAAATACGGTATGTCACTTCATTATTCTTACAATTTAGTTATATGAAAATAAATTTTTTTTCTCATCGTCATATTAATTGTTCTGTGCCTTTCGTTTTACAAAAATAATATTCTGGGTAATCTGTTTGACTTATTAAAGACAATTACATAGTTTGTACTAAAATGCATCAGAAACACAAAAATTAAAGTACTGAAATTTTTTTTACTATAACCCATTGTTATAAATACAAAAATTACAAATAAAGTAATAAGTCCCACAATACAGAAGTTTTATTATCATGTGAAGAAGTCTTTGGTTTTAACAATTACTTGCCATCTGCTATCAATGGAGTTAAATAGTCCCTCACACCTTTCACAGCCGACACCGTGCCAATCTTCAGTCACTACTCTTTAGCTCCTGTCTCGAAAAATATTTTTGTGGTGTGCTCGAGACTTCAAAAATGCCCATAGATGTTAAATAAATGGTGATGAAGTTGGGTTACTGAGAAGATTTTTACATTTGTTTTTCAACGTTCCAAATTAACAATTATGTATTAAGACAAGCTGTTGGCTTTGGTTCGTTTCTATGTTGCAAAATGTAATAAGATAATATTCCTAATTTTCCTGTGTTTGTCCATTGCACCATTAATAAACTGATTTTTTTACGAATCCTTTCACAGACATACATATCATTCCATAACTAAACTACCCACAAGTTAAAATGTGAAAAATGTATTAGAAACATCATTAATTGTATACGATTTCTCAAAATCCAGCAGACACCATCTCACCCAACAAGTTTCATTTAGTAACTTCTAACCAAAATAAATTGTTACAACACTACTGGTTAACGTTTAGCTGCCCTTTTATAAAATAGCAGTCTTGCAGTCGGTTCGTCTTACTTATGTAGGGTCTCTTTCTTGGTACCGTTTCATTATATTCGTGCATACATAACATACGGCGAACTGTCTTAGAACACATTTTGTCACCGGTAGCAATTTCCAATTCGGTGCGCAGTAGGAGAGCTTGCGCGGAGACAGGACTTGAGAACTCGGCCGTTTCTGTTTGGGCTGTCTTGCTATATTCGTAACTGAGTCTTGCTTTTTATATTAATAAATCACATACTGAATTGTTACATGACTCTTATTCACGATTTGATTTGTCCTATTTTTTCTACATCAGAATCCTTTAAGCGCAAAATTTACAATTGTCTCTTTCAGCTTTGGAGCCAAAGTTCCTTACCCTTACCCATTTTACTGATATTAGCCTAGGTGACTGAGCAGTTAACCTACTCGCCTCCCACCAAGGCGAATTGGGTTCAATCTCCGGCCAGATAACCCCTGGACTTTCGCATGTGGGCATTGTGCAAGGACGATGCCACTGGTCAGCGGTTTTCTCGAGGATCTCCCGTTTACCCGGCCCTTTCATTTCGGTGCTGCTCAATACTCACCTCAATCACCTTCATCGGCTCTCAAGTCCTCGCTGTTAAAAGCCGCCCAAATCTCTTCACTCACTCATTATAATAGCTGAGGACGTGTATGAATAAAAACGTGACATACTGTATGCTCCAATTCTGATTCATTTCCACTTCAACAACATTCGGAACAGCAACTGTAACCGGACACATAATTTAACTGTAATATGCGAAAAGGCTTTCCACACGACAAAATTTTGTTAAATAGTTAAATTTAAATTCAAATCGGGTCTGAAATTGGACAAATATCACAACATTTTGCGAGACGAAAAATTAATTTTCTGGGTAGTACATAATATTTAATACAAGAATGTGATTTTATTTAAAATCCAGCTTTACAGGCTGTAATTCAGAAGGTGGTTTCATTTCAGTTCAATTCTGACATTAAATTAGTCAATGGCAGGCAAATTTTCTGAACGGAAAATAAATGTTTTGTGTGGAAATATTAAATATGGAGACTGTAATTAGCGTGTATGTTTAGCCACTTCTAGAGCAAGAAATAACTGATGTGGATGAGGGATTTTCTTGGATAATGTCATGGTAGCCATATTGTGGTGGTCATCTTGTATATCCTTGACTTTGGGCTTGCCAGCCATATTTTTATCTACCCAGTTCTTGTTTCAGGTCGCCATTTTGTTTTCATCCACTACCTTGTTTTCTGTCGCTTTTTTGTTTAATACCTCCAGTGGCCATTTTTGTTTCTGCTTGACTCTCATTGGTTTCCATCAGTTGTTACTAATAACATTGCATTCGTCTGACCCTCCATTATTGTGTACAGCAACCAGAGTGTGCTGATGTAGTCCATCTTTGTTTATGATTGCCAGAGTGCGCCACTGGTGACCGCCATTTTTGATTATCTCGTAGGTTAGGCGGCATTTCTTCCTCGCTTGCCATATGCATCCCGACTAATCTACAAACCAACCAGTGCAAGGAATTATACAATGCAAAGTTCAAGGCCCTGATGAAGAAACATGACATAAATCATTATTCCACATACAAAAATCTCAAAGCTTATATCGTCGAGAGTTTCAACAGGACTCTGAAGAAAAAATGGAGGTATTTCNATGGTAGCCATATTGTGGTGGTCATCTTGTATATCCTTGACTTTGGGCTTGCCAGCCATATTTTTATCTACCCAGTTCTTGTTTCAGGTCGCCATTTTGTTTTCATCCACTACCTTGTTTTCTGTCGCTTTTTTGTTTAATACCTCCAGTGGCCATTTTTGTTTCTGCTTGACTCTCATTGGTTTCCATCAGTTGTTACTAATAACATTGCATTCGTCTGACCCTCCATTATTGTGTACAGCAACCAGAGTGTGCTGATGTAGTCCATCTTTGTTTATGATTGCCAGAGTGCGCCACTGGTGACCGCCATTTTTGATTATCTCGTAGGTTAGGCGGCATTTCTTCCTCGCTTGCCATATGCATCCCGACTAATCTACAAACGAACCAGTGCAAGGAATTTTACAATGCAAAGTTCAAGGCCCTGATGAAGAAACATGACATAAATCATTATTCCACATACAAAAATCTCAAAGCTTATATCGTCGAGAGTTTCAACAGGACTCTGAAGAAAAAATGGAGGTATTTCGCTCTGACTGGCAGCTACAAGTGGTTGGATATACTTCCAAAACTCGTACGCGAATATAACTCTACATTGCACTCGACCACATGCATAAAGCCCGAAGACGCGAAAGAAGACTCCCTGCGTCAAATGTTGTACAATGATGTGAAAAGTTGTGACCTACGCAAGCCCAAAGCCAAGGTTGGTGACCTGATGTGCATCTCCAAACAGAAAGGCATCTTCGAGAAAGGATTAACAGCGAATTGGAGCCCCGAAATCTTTTGTGTGCAACGTATAAGCAACTATGCTCCAAAGACGTACTTTCTCGGGAGTCTGAATAATGATGTTATCCATGGTGGTTTGTACACAGGGAAGATCCTGCCTACAAAATTGCCAGACGTGTATTTGTTTGCGAACGTGTAGAAACAGCATTATGAACGGTCGTATGTCAAGTGCTGGGGTATCCCAGGCTGCTACAATTCCTGGGTCGACGATGCAGACATCAAGCAGTGAACACAGAAGTTTGCAATAAATAAACCTGTGTTTTATTCTCATTTTGTACATTACCAAAAAAAATAAGTTTAAAATATATTTGTTGTTTAATTTTATTAAAAAAAATTACCAATTTTGAATCAAAAATAATTTTTTATAAAAATATACAAAAAATTAAAACACGAAAATTAAACATAATTTACATACTTTGCGGGAATGGTCAATGTCAACACTCAGTACAGGCCGATAGACGGCTGCATAATCTAGAAATTAGCACAAACTAAAAATTGGAAACAGAATCCAGAATGGAGGGTGCCGACAGCACAACCTATATATTAAAAACAAAAACAAATATGGCTGCTATCTGGTGACTAAATTGCCAGCTCGCCTGGTGGGTAAATCGATAAAATAGCACCACCAAGATGTTTAAAATGAAAATATGAAATCCAAGATGGCAGCTACCAAAAATATGTAAACAAATGACAAAATAAAAAAATAAAGAAGGCAGAATGAGTATTGGTGAGGGTGGTGGATGCCTGCCGACTTATTAAGCAATGAGAAACATCGGTAGGGGAAGGGAATATTAAGACTATGTGATTGCTTGGAGGAGGGTCCATGCTTGACCTGGAGCTGGGGAAGGGGACCTGCGGAAATGTAAGTTTCTTAAATAAAATGTATAGTTTTGTCTTTTAAATAATGTTTCATTAAGTTTTATAAAAATTTTAAAATAATTTTTTATAAACTTTGTGAAATTATTTTTTTTGGAGTTTTTTGTCTTCAAGGTTATTTAAAGTCATGGGGTTAAGGTCAAGGTCACCTGGAACTAACATGGCGGACAAGATGGTTGACAGAAACAAGATGACTGATGGTTAGGTCTGGCTGCTGATCCCGGACCCCGTTTATCGATTTGGCATACCCTATGCCTATAAAACCAATATGGCCACCACTGCTATGCCTTCAAGAAGCGAGTGTCCTTATTCCTTCTGATACATCGAACATTGCCTTTCTGTGGCTCGTTTTTGCAACGAGGCGGGGAGGGGGGTTAAGTGCTTTCTTGAGGGAAAAACCGGTCATTTTGAGGGAGAAAAGGGGAGTTTTAAGGTACACTTAGTCGATTTAGTAAATTTTAGGAAGAAAAAGAAATTTTGAAGGGAAAAGAGAATTTCCAAGATGGCGGCGGTCGGCGGCGGTTCCGCGCCCCATTGCGCAAAAACATACTAAATAATTTTACTACAGTGTATAAGAATAAATTAATTAAATGGTGACTGCAAGCATCCATTAAAGTCTTTGTTCCTTGCCTGACATTCCTACATCCATTCCCCATGTCGCCTCACCTTTAAAACGTAGGCTACTTGTCCTACGCTTCCAACTGTACATAGAACACTTCTTGAGTTGGATAATTTTCGGGAGATAAACTATAAATTTCCCTGACGTCTGGGTCAGGCCTCGTGTAATAACTTATATTTTATTGTATTCCTTAATATTTTACGCAGCAACCCAAATCAAAAATATAGTTATATGCTGTTACACAGTGTACCGCAATATTATTTTTATCACGAGTTATAGCGTTAAGCATATAAAATTATTTACAGGCGAAAACATTTTGACTTTTTCATACAGAGTAACGTTACTTTGTAACCACAAGTTATAANTATAAAATTATTTACAGGCGAAAACATTTTGACTTTTTCATACAGAGTAACGTTACTTTGTAACCACAAGTTATATCATTATGTGGATAATGTTATTCGCAGCAACGGAAATATACCCGTATATTCGACTTAGTTATTGCCATGATGTCAAAGTGAACCACATCTTAATAAGGTTACAACGAGCCAAAGAGTTATGTAAATAACGTTACTCACAGCAACACACTATGCTAATGACTTTTAATTTTTATCACCATGACCATGCAAGCAACGTTATTCATAACGACAAAAATATATTAATAAGTTTNTATAAAATTATTTACAGGCGAAAACATTTTGACTTTTTCATACAGAGTAACGTTACTTTGTAACCACAAGTTATAACATTATGTGGATAATGTTATTCGCAGCAACGGAAATATACCCGTATCTTCGACTTAGTTATTGCCATGATGTCAAAGTGTACCACATCTTAATAAGGTTACAACGAGCCAAAGAGTTATGTAAATAACGTTACTCACAGCAACACACTATGATAATGACTTTTAATTTTTATCACCATGACCATGCAAGCAACGTTATTCATAACGACAAAAATATATTAATAAGTTTNTAATGACTTTTAATTTTTATCACCATGACCATGCAAGCAACGTTATTCATAACGACAAAAATATATTAATAAGTTTGAATCGGTTACGTACCATGGTGTTATAGAGCATGAAACGTTATAGATATTCCGCATACTATAACATTTCTGTACCCTATTTACTGAAATCGTGTAACAAACCAATTTGTTAGTCCGTAAAATAACGTTACTAATGGCA
The DNA here is from genome assembly GCA_002778355.1 of Clitarchus hookeri. NCBI lineage: Eukaryota > Metazoa > Arthropoda > Insecta > Phasmatodea > Phasmatidae > Clitarchus > Clitarchus hookeri. The sequence goes on from NQII01003075.1 coordinate 145,962, forward strand.
CCATTAAGTTATCGACCCTTTCATATATACTGCATTGACGAAAACAATTAAAGTCGCGTTTCCTTAGAAATGATTGCAATTGTATCTGAAAGACTAGAATTCGTTCACGGATTTGACAGATTTTATAGCACACACACGCACACACATAATAAGGTTTTATTATTTCTGTCTCCCGCAAGTAATCATTAAATTATTAAGTGCATTTTTTGCAGCGAGTTTAAACATGTATCTCTTGTAGTTAACAACTATTGAGAATGTTTTTCCTTTATATCTGGATATAGTAAAAACTGAATTTCATGGTAATACTAACACAATTCCGGAAATTTTTTGGGTTTTGCGTGTTATTTCACACCGCATGCATTTTACTTGAAAATAATGTGTTATCGTCGGAGGGGGGAAAACAACCTTTAAGTTAGAGTGCGAATGTTACCATAACAGCCGTATCGCACACCAAAAATAAACCCCGACCAACATACTACTCTAAGACTATTTTCACCTATAACTTTACATATAACGCGGCACGCAATAAAAACTTTACTTTTGAGATTAATCGGCCAGATTGGGTCAGTCGATAATGTAGCTAAATGCATAATGGTCCATGATTGGTTCCAATAGTACAGTTGGAATTCAAAAAGTTTCAAGATCTATAAAAAATAAATAAAATATGNATGGTCCATGATTGGTTCCAATAGTACAGTTGGAATTCAAAAAGTTTCAAGATCTATAAAAAATAAATAAAATATGAATGCATAAAATAATTTTAATTTAATTTTTTTTTTGCAGTGAGTGCACAAATGAACGTGTAGGTGTACCTCTGCAACGGCTTATTAGCCTAATTTCCGAAGGAAAGAAAGGCGTATGAGATCCCTTTCCTGTCGGTCAGTGTGTGTATATTTGTGTGAATGTAGGTGTGTGTGTGCACATGTGTGTCGCCCCCTTCAATTTTTGAACACGTCAACCGAAATTCAACAAACTCGGAAAACATATAGAATTAAGTAAGGACATCTGATTTTTGTTGTTTTTGACCATGTCGTGCACTAATTTTCTAAAAATGGCGGCCATTAAAAAATTTAATATATGTCATATCACGGAAAAAATTCCAACTATTTTAACCAAATTTTCTATGCTGCCAGCGCAAGATGTAAGCATTGAATTCGGAGGTGAACGGCAATTTTGTCTGCCATTTTTGAAGATAGTGCCACATGAAATAATAAATATTTTACCGTATAAATTATTTTACACGAGGCCTCTTTTGACAGCCGTTTTCGAAGATAGCTCTTAAAATTGAAGCTTTTATATTGTAACTCGAAAACTACTAAACCAATTTTCACCAAAATTCGCCACGTAAGTAACGCTGTAGTAGGCCAAGTAAATATAAGTGATTCAAAATTATAAAACGCTTGCTTTCAAAATGGTGGCTCTATTAATATTTTAGGTTTATTTGGTATAACTACTATATCGTTTAACCAATTTCACCTAATTTTGTACACTGACAATATATATAACAAGCATTGTATAAGGCAAACAAAACCACCTTTATCCGTCGTTTTGTAAAATAGCAGTTAATTCATAAATAAATTTTTTGTGTAATATCTCGGGATACAATTGACTTATTCATACCAAATATGGCAAACAAGCAGTACTGCGGTAGGTAGTGATATTTCAGACATTTATATTTTCAAAATGGCGGCCATGTCAACATTTAAGCTCAAAATGTTTTATCTACGACAGTACTAAACCAATTTCAATTTTACTTTGTATGCTGGCAATATAAATAAAATCCCTTAAAATTGTCTGTGCAAAGCCTCATTTCTCCGCAATTTTGTACGATAGCCCCATATGAAATAATACAGTTTTTATGCGTATCTCGGGAAACACTCAAACGATAACTTTTCCAATTTGGTAAAGAAGTTGTACTGAGGTAGGCCGTATGAATTTGTATGTCTTTAGTGTGTACGACCTTAATTTTCTGAATGGCACCTATACAAACATTTTCGCTTAGTGTGCTGTATCTACGAAACTATGTAACAGATTTAAATTGAACTTGTATATTGTATCTATTACAATCATTAAACGTGCTTATACAGAAACGGTTTGTCCCCCATTTATGAAGATCGTCACAATAACAATAGAGATTTTATGCCATATCTCGTGATCAATAGACCGATTCATACCAAAATTTTCCGCAAATATTGCTACGGTAAGGTTTGTAAATTAGTATGTGTGATGAGCGGTAAGCATGTTTTAAAGGTGTTTTTATAAATAATTTAGTTTAATTTGATATATCTATGAAAAATTTCAGCTAAATGCAAACTTATTTTCGATACAAACAATATTAATAAGATGGATCATTTGTGCATACAGAAATCTTCTTTAGCCAGATTTTTTTTTGGAAAATAGTGTCAAGTTTGTAAATTAAACATTTTGCCATATTTGCGGCATAATTAAATTATTTTCCACAAAATGTTTTACACTTACAGAAGGTCATGTAAGATTTCATGAGGGTCAGTCACTGATTTTCAAAAGGACGGCTTTATAAATATTTTGATATTATTAGCATACCTTTATAACAATTTAACCAAATTCAACCAAACTTTTAGGCTGACAGTATCTATTCGACGCATAGAAAATAAAATATTTTTAGGCAGTTTTTAAAGACAGCACTTTTTAACAAAATAAGATATTTATGCTTTATCTCGGGTACCAATAAACCGATTTCCACTAAGTGTTCCACACAAGTAGAGTTATGTTAAGCCATGTAAACTTAAGTGTGTTAAGTCGCTCAGACACTCATTTTAAAAAATATGACAGTGTTAATATTGCTGGACAGTAAACTCTATCATTCAAAACATTACACTGATTACTTCCGCATTTGATGCTCCAAATCCCACCTCTCAGATAAAGTTGTTTGCAAGCTAGCTTAATTTTACAAATATTTATGAATTAGAATTATGTTTAAGTCACTCGTGTATTTTAATTGTCTTGGTACTGTTTCAAATGTTTCTGGTTTTATCTCTAATGATATTGCTGCCAATGAGACGTCAACGCCTACCTGTCATCTCTACATTTCAGAAATACACTCAAATTTATTTGCACCCATTTAGAGGAAAGTAATTTCATTTGTTATCAATAAATTCTATTTTATCTTTGTGGCTGATGAACACTTTACTAGTATCGTCATTTAAGGAATGTATGGAATAAATTCCGAACATAATTGTTTCTTTTAAAACAAATTTATTAAAAACATTTTTTTGTTATACTTTCTAACACACATACAAAAAATATTTCTCAGATATTTGGATACATTTTAAATGCCTGGAAGTTGAAATTATTATAAACNCGACCTTAATTTTCTGAATGGCACCTATACAAACATTTTCGCTTAGTGTGCTGTATCTACGAAACTATGTAACAGATTTAAATTGAACTTGTATATTGTATCTATTACAATCATTAAACGTGCTTATACAGAAACGGTTTGTCCCCCATTTATGAAGATCGTCACAATAACAATAGAGATTTTATGCCATATCTCGTGATCAATAGACCGATTCATACCAAAATTTTCCGCAAATATTGCTACGGTAAGGTTTGTAAATTAGTATGTGTGATGAGCGGTAAGCATGTTTTAAAGGTGTTTTTATAAATAATTTAGTTTAATTTGATATATCTATGAAAAATTTCAGCTAAATGCAAACTTATTTTCGATACAAACAATATTAATAAGATGGATCATTTGTGCATACAGAAATCTTCTTTAGCCANAAATGCAAACTTATTTTCGATACAAACAATATTAATAAGATGGATCATTTGTGCATACAGAAATCTTCTTTAGCCAGATTTTTTTTTGGAAAATAGTGTCAAGTTTGTAAATTAAACATTTTGCCATATTTGCGGCATAATTAAATTATTTTCCACAAAATGTTTTACACTTACAGAAGGTCATGTAAGATTTCATGAGGGTCAGTCACTGATTTTCAAAATGACGGCTTTATAAATATTTTGATATTATTAGCATATCTTTATAACAATTTAACCAAATTCAACCAAACTTTTAGGCTGACAGTATCTATTCGACGCATAGAAAATAAAATATTTTAGGCAGTTTTTAAAGACAGCACATTTTAACAAAATAAGATATTTATGCTTTATCTCGGGTACCAATAAACCGATTTCCACTAAGTGTTCCACACAAGTAGAGTTATGTTAAGCCATGTAAACTTAAGTGTGTTAAGTCGCTCAGACACTCATTTTAAAAAATATGACAGTGTTAATATTGCTGGACAGTAAACTCTATCATTCAAAACATTACACTGATTACTTCCGCATTTGATGCTCCAAATCCCACCTCTCAGATAAAGTTGTTTGCAAGCTAGCTTAATTTTACAAATATTTATGAATTAGAATTATGTTTAAGTCACTCGTGTATTTTAATTGTCTTGGTACTGTTTCAAATGTTTCTGGTTTTATCTCTAATGATATTGCTGCCAATGAGACGTCAACGCCTACCTGCCATCTCTACATTTCAGAAATACACTCAAATTTATTTGCACCCATTTAGAGGAAAGTAATCTCATTTGTTATCAATAAATTCTATTTTATCTTTGTGGCTGATGAACACTTTACTAGTATCGTCATTTAAGGAATGTATGGAATAAATTCCGAACATAATTGTTTCTTTTAAAACAAATTTATTAAAAACATTTTTTTGTTATACTTTCTAACACACATACAAAAAATATTTCTCAGATATTTGGATACATTTTAAATGCCTGGAAGTTGAAATTATTATAAACCTTTATTTATGTATGGAATTAGGCGTGTTGTACGTATGTTTAGTTGTATTATTCTCAAAATGTAATAACATTAATATGAAATAGCTGCATTTTCTATTTAGGTATAAAAATGAGAAAATTTTGTACTCTACGACATTCCTATTAAACATGATTATCCAGATGTAACCTACTTTCCGAAGGAAAGACTTAAGAGGTCACATTTCTGGCCGTGTATGTATATATAGTTAGTGTGTCTGTGTGTATCTGCGTGTGTGTCCCCCCTCTCAATTTCTGAATGCTTCAACCGCATTTCACCAAATTTCGTAAACATAAAGTAATTAGTAAGGACACCAGACTTATATTTTTTGACCGAACCCGGCACTTACTTTCAAAATGGCGGCAATTGAAATTTTTTGGATGGTATGTAATTTCTTTGTAACTATTAAACCTATTTAAAACAAATTTCGTATGCTTGCAGACCATTGCATAACATTTTTTAATGTATATATTCGTTGGTCCTTCGTTTTGGAAATTAGCACCAATTAAAAAATATATATTTTACATAATATCATGAAAATAATTCACCCAATTCTAACCCAAATTGGCATGTTATAAATACAATTTTAGGCCATGTCAGTGAAACTGATTTAACATGATTTGTTACTTATATTGAATATGGCGGATATACANAAATACAATTTTAGGCCATGTCAGTGAAACTGATTTAACATGATTTGTTACTTATATTGAATATGGCGGATATACAAATGTTTAAAGTTGGTTTAGTATATCTCCTATACCATTAAACCAATTTATACAAAATGTTTGTACACTGAAGGTATCTAAATCAATAATCATTTCTACAAACAAATAAAACCATTTGTCTGCCATTTTGGGAGNGTTTGTACACTGAAGGTATCTAAATCAATAATCATTTCTACAAACAAATAAAACCATTTGTCTGCCATTTTGGGAGATAGTAACATTGGAAATAATTAAGATATTTTCTCTTAACAAGATGAATAATCAACTGATCACTACCAAATTTGGCAGATTGGTAAAACTGATGCAGATTATGTTAGGTGATATGTTTTAAGCATTCCAGACACTTATTTTCATAATGGTGAGCATATAGCTATTTATGCTTAGAATGCTATATCGTTAAAATAATATAATAAACTTCAAATACAGTTTGTATGCTGGCAGCAGATATAACAACTATCAACTGAATGTACATAGAGCATCTTTTGTACGTAATTTTGTAAGATAGCGCCATGCGAGTAAAATAAATATTTTCTATCATATATTGGAAAACAATTGACAGTTCCTTCCAATTTTTTCACACATATTGTACTGCAGCAGGTGGTGTACACTGATATGTTTTATGTAGAACAGGCACTTATTTTTAAAATGGTGGCTATATCAATATTTCAACACACTATATTTTACTAACATAACACATTCCAACTTAAATTTGTATGCTCGAAGTATCTATTACAACCATCAAATATGTCTATTCACAGACTCATTTGCCTGTTATTTTGTAAGATAATCCTACCAATAAAAAGTGATTTTATATCGTATCTCGGGAAAAAATTACCCCATTCTTATAAATTTTTTGTACTGTAGTTCGTGGACAATATCTACGAATCTGGGTAATATATTTTATATTAACTTTGTATATTGACAGTATACAATGATCCAAATTTCTACTACATTACATTTTTGTCCTCCATTTATAAAGATCGCCAAAGGTAAATTGTGGATGTTTTATGACATATTTCTAGGATAAATCAACCGATTCTCACCAAATGTTACAATGGAGTATTTAAACTAATTTGTACCTAACTGTGCACACCATAAATTCTACAGAAGTACATTTAAACTTACATGATTTAAATGGGCCAGACAACGATTTTCTAAATGGCAGATTCATGAATTATTTAGGTAATTTTGACATATATATATTAAACATTTTTTTTCCAAATTGAACCAAAATTTGTACATAGTTAGTATACATAGCCTCTTTTTCTAGCCATTTCGTAAGTTAGCATCAAATAAGAAAATACAATTTTCTACGCCATATCCCAGGTACTAAACAACCGATTTCCTAAACATTCTTCACACAAATGGCGCTACGGTAAGCGATGTTAACTTACATGTTTTAAGTGGCTCTGTCACTAATTTTCAAAATAAAAGCCCTGTAAATATTTTACGTTAGTAAACCCTGTTATTCGAAACATAAGTCGGATAAAATCCGAAGTTGATGGCCCGAATCCAACCTCTGCAATGTACATGATTGCACACTTTCCTATAGTGCGAGGTTTTCTGAGTTCAAGTCCCGAGTAAGGCATGTGTGTATTTGTAATTATCTCACTACCGTGGCATAAGATACAAGTTTTATTTCTAAAGTTATTGCTTTCATAGAGAAGTCAATTCCTTCCTACCATCTCAACTTTTAATAAATTATAAATAATACATTAATTTACACCCATGTTAAGAAATTTAGACTCATTAGTAATCAGTAACTTCTAGTTACATTGTCAATGTAACTGGCTCAGTTTTGATACGTCAAAATAAAATTATTTGTGCTGTAATTAAATACAGATTTTAATATTTCTTTGTTTGAATTATTTTGGAAGTATATATTGTGAACCCAATATATGGTAGGATGCCTCGTGAGATAAATACTGGTCAATGGTCAGTCATGAAAGACAGCTTGTCGTATAAACGCTTTTTTCAGTGACCGAATTAGCTTCAAGTTGTTTCGCAATACTAGGAAATGCCCCAAACACGTTTCTTCAAGCGTAAGTGTCTCGTATACAGTAAATATAAATAAGACTATCTCATGTAATAATATTAATCCTTTTTATATAGTGGCAGTTACTTGAGGCAAGAGATTATGAGGACATTAGCAAGTTGATGATTTCATGGTCTATCAAATTATATCAAAAGTGAATAAATATAAAAATATTCCATTACGAAAAAATTGGGGCTTTAAATATAAAAGGTCCTATACCAGTCACAAAACGTCTTGGCCGCTCGAGGTCAGTCGCTCAACGGCGCTCCTTCCTCTGGCTGGTGCCAGTAGCCTATCACAGCCGTACACTGTTGCGTAGTGCACAGTGTTACAGTGGCAACATGTACGGTGTTGCTTAGTTCGCAGTGTTACAGTGGCAACAGCGAGTCGAGCAAAATGTTTCTCAGATGCGCTCATAAAATCATGGACGACCTCATAAAAATTCAATCGTTTTTAGCAGGAGCCTCATTTGGCTTAAGAAGTAGATGAAATCCAAAGTCTGTGTCTTAATCCGTCCGTGTTTTACACTCTTACAGAAAGTGCATGAACTCACGACTATTTTACGAATAGGGAATATTATTCGTTCTCCCCTGAGAGTAAACCATATTTCGTAGGTATATCTAGATGATTCCACCTTGCNCGAATAGGGAATATTATTCGTTCTCCCCTGAGAGTAAACCATATTTCGTAGGTATATCTAGATGATTCCACCTTGCTGTATAAGCAGACGATACCAAAGTCTCGACTTGTAAGTCGACGCAGATAATGCTACACAACCGCTGCCTCAGGTGTNTGTATAAGCAGACGATACCAAAGTCTCGACTTGTAAGTCGACGCAGATAATGCTACACAACCGCTGCCTCAGGTGTTTGCTCTAACTATTAGCCCAGTGGCCAGTACCGCGAGGGGCTTGTGACGATCCTCGCTGTTTGCGTGTAAATATTTCGTTGAAATTACCGTCCTAAGTAAACCCTAGCATGTTAAACGTAGCATAGGGTACGTAGTTGTAAGGGAAGTGGTTAACAAACAACTTTCAAAAATTGTTTCGCGAAAGTAAAAAATTTTGTNTGTATAAGCAGACGATACCAAAGTCTCGACTTGTAAGTCGACGCAGATAATGCTACACAACCGCTGCCTCAGGTGATTGCTCTAACTCTTAGCCCAGTGGCCAGTACCGCGAGGGGCTTGTGACGATCCTCGCTGTTTGCGTGTAACTATTTCGTTGAAATTACCGTCCTAAGTTTACTCTAGCATGTTAAAAGTAGGATAGGGTACGTAGTTGTAAGGGAAGTGGTTAACAAACAACTTTCAAAAATTGTTTCGCGAAAGTAAAAAATTTTGTGCAGATTTAGAGTTTGACAGCTAAAGAGCGTGTGATGCTGGTGAGTACGGAGTGCGACTGACATGCATCTACGTCAAAAGCAATATTTGTGTCACTTTGAAAAAAATTATTATTTTTAGGAAACTAGTTACACATTTTAATTATTTTAACACATACTGTCTTCCGAGAGTGGCGTTAGAATTTTAACACAGACTGTCTTCTGAGAGTGGCGTTACAATTTTGCGATAAGGAGGAAATTTTCGACAAAAAAATTGCGGCTTGTGAGAAAATATATAATACGTTTTCAACTAGTTTCTCGACAAGATTTTTTCAAAGTGTCGGTTTATGTTGCAAGAAATAGAACGACGGGCGGAAGTTTGTACTGGAAAAGAAAAGCATTACAACTTGTTATACAGGGGAAAGGAGTTTGTACTGCAATTACAAGCTTAAGCACAAATTTCAATTATTTTTTCAAAGCTTCATGCAACTGTAAGTAAATGAAAATCATTACATAAACAATTTATAGACGTTATAAACATGTAAATGTAAGTGTCAGGAGGTTTTTCTTCGAACGGAACATTTGGCAGTTCCTCTGCCCAGGCAGTTGCCTAATATATAGAAACTTCCAAATTTATCTCCTCTATGTTTCACAGAATTGTTTCTACTATATTAAAATGTTCCTCTTTACGATAATAATTGTAACACATATATATATATATAAATCTGTTTTTGAAATTTCACGGCACACACAATATGACGGGATGTACGCTTGTTAGATGTGGCAACAGCGCATGATACTGCTCGCTGATTGGCTGACACTGAGTGGCCAAGAATTTCTGTGCCTGGTGTAGTGATTCAGTTATAAAAAGNGATACTGCTCGCTGATTGGCTGACACTGAGTGGCCAAGAATTTCTGTGCCTGGTGTAGTGATTCAGTTATAAAAAGTTAACTGGTTTTAGGAGAAAATACAGGTCTACTTCTCTAATTGTATTGTATTAACGTACATATGTATCGCGGCTATCATGACAAACTTCGTAGGCCTCATGCTAGTACGAAACAACTCAGAACTGTGACTGCGAGGTGAATATCCCGCAGGCTTCAAGACACACTGATATATGAATGCAGGCGGCAGCGCGGTCTGTGAAGATAGCAGCGACGCTACAAAAGGCTGTCGTCTATCGCCCGCGCTCGACTGCCTGCCTCTGTCTCTGTCTGCAGGCGAGCGAGAACAAAGCCGCTTACACGGGCTCACTGCCGGATTAATCGCAACGACGCGAGGTGTTCCCAGCCCTGCAGCGCGCCGCGTTGATGGAGCTTCGCGTGAAACTCCTGATGGCCCGCCGACAGTCATTACAAATCGCCGCTCTACGCCAAAATTGTTTTCTGGAGAGCCGCTTTAGTTGAAAACACTATCACCGGGCAGCGCTGATAAAAAAAAACNTCTACGCCAAAATTGTTTTCTGGAGAGCCGCTTTAGTTGAAAACACTATCACCGGGCAGCGCTGATAAAAAAAAAACGCTAGCAAAAACAACTATATAACTTGTTTATTCTGCTAGGAGCACTCGCACATAGACCAAACATTTTTTTTTTAAACCTTATCTTATTGTATGCAATGTCTGCTGGCGGTTATTAAAAGTAATTTTAGATATCTTACATGTATCTACATTTATACGCTTCTAAGGATTTTCTAAAGGGAAAAATTGTCTTCTGTAATGATATCACTTTGTTATTCGTTTAATTGTCTCACTTTGCTACCTTTGTTTATAAATAAAACTAGTNTCACTTTGCTACCTTTGTTTATAAAAAAAACTATTTTGAAAGAAGCAGCTTCCTTTGACATCAATTGAAACTTATATATTACTATTACTAAGTGGTGTTTGATGATTAATTTAACTAATCCCCTCAAAGTTTATATTTGTGGTAAACGTTTTTATCCATCAACACGAATTTGTCAATTGCTTTCATATCTGTTCGTATAGCCAGAATAGTATTTTCGGTAATCTAAAAAGCTTTCTCAAATGCCGAGTATATAAGTAATAGCTGAAATCACCCAATGTGAAGTGAGAAGAGAGCTAAGCTACTCGAAGCATGCTTCACCCTAATGCTTATTTCAGTTTCTTACCAATGGCATGAGTGAAGTACAGGGTACCGTTAGAAACATGTCTGCTACGTCTTATAATGTGACTGAACTACATTAATAATACATCACTATAGCTATTGAATGTAATTGTATAGTGGAGTGGAAAAGTTTGAGCGGCTCTTAACATCGGGATGTTGAGAGCCGAAGAGGTTGTATCGAGGTGAGTTTGGAGCAGCACCGGAACACAAGGAGAGGGGGAAACGATACATCTGCGAGAAAACTCGCCGACCAGAGACATCGTCCGGCAAGATTCCCACGTGCGAGAATACGGGGGCAAACCCGCCGGGAGTCGAACTCGGTTCACCTTGGTAGTTAAAATTAATGTATGGTTGTGGCATATGTGCGATAACATAAAACAAAATACCCAGTTAAATGTCGGAGATTAATTAAAACTTTAAAAATGCCAACATTTTTCTGAAGAAATATTTGACAACTTAAAAATAAAGTTACAAAGTTAAAATTCTTTGAAATGCCTTGATCTGGACAATCCATCCGGCGAAGTAGTTTATTTTTCAAGTTATTTGAAAGGGTAGCAATGATTTCCGACCACAAGAATTTCCACCGTCGAGAGAATTGTTTGAGTAGCTTACGCTTAAAGATCAAACCGTTCAGTTAGATGGTTTGCTGCAGTAAGCAGGTAGGTAGGTAGGTTGCGTTTAACGTATCGCGTGCAGCCAGGTCTTTAAAGACGTGGAAATTTACTCAGAAAAGCAGAACGGGGAAGGAGTCGGCCATTGCCTTCAGTAAGGAACCACCTAATAAGCAGCATTCGCCTGGACTGCTTTCAGGAAACCATATAGAACTGAAATCAGAATGGCTATACAGATATTCGCACTTCGGTACTCCCGAATGCGATTGCGAATACTGCGCCGCTTCCTTCGGTAAAGAGGAATTAGATTCGGAAAGTAAAAGTATTTGATAAGGCAGAAGTATAGGTGTCTTTGAAACACCTCGATAATTACCGAACAATTATGCAGCAATAAATTTATTGTTTTCATGAGGCAACATGCCATATTTAAGCGTGTTAACGACCAAACTATCCCAGATTTCATCTTAATGCTTATTACCCCAGGTAAATGTTTACCCATGAACATAATTACATCAATATATTTATAAACATCATCAGGCACTTGAAGACTGAAATGGCCCCATATGTAAAATTTGCAAATTTGTATAAATTACGATATAGAACATGGGAATATATTTTCCAGTGTGTAGTTGTTCTTCAAAGGTACTTAGCATTGTCAGTTTTTATAAAAAATTGTATATTTATTTCATCCACGATATTTGATAACCTCAACTTTAGATTTCACTATGTGTTCGGGTTATTTTAATTTAATTGATTGTTAATTGGACGATAAACAAAAAAAAAATATAATTCTAATATTCTAAGAGCTTTAACGGATGGAGAGAGATCTTGTACATACCATGAAAGCACATAAAATGCGGCTTCCTTTTTTTCTGAGGTAGTCAGAGAAAAGTGGGGAAAATAACAGTGAAATGGTAGTTTGTAAAAAAAAATTCATTTAGCTCTTAAAAAAAATATATGGTACAACTTTTCTATTTGAGCTCCAATTCCAAATATGCAGNTCTACGCCAAAATTGTTTTCTGGAGAGCCGCTTTAGTTGAAAACACTATCACCGGGCAGCGCTGATAAAAAAAAACGCTAGCAAAAACAACTATATAACTTGTTTATTCTGCAAGGAGCACTCGCACATAGACCAAACATTTTTTTTTAAACCTTATCTTATTGTATACAATGTCTGCTGGCGGTTATTAAAAGTAATTTTAGATATCTTACATGTATCTACATTTATACGCTTCTAAGGATTTTCTAAAGGGAAAAATTGTCTTCTGTAATGATAACACTTTGTTATTCGTTTAACTGTCTCACTTTGCTACCTTTGTTTATAAAAAAAACTATTNCACTTTGCTACCTTTGTTTATAAAAAAAACTATTTTGAAAGAAGCAGCTTCCTTTGACATCAATTGAAACTTATATATTACTATTACTAAGTGGTGTTTGATGATTAATTTAACTAATCCCCTCAAAGTGTATATTTGTGGTAAACGTTTTTATCCATCAACACGAATTTGTCAATTGCTTTCATATCTGTTCGTATAGCCAGAATAGTATTTTCGGTAATCTAAAAAGCTTTCTCAAATGCCGAGTATATAAGTAATAGCTGAAATCACCCAATGTGAAGTGAGAAGAGAGCTAAGCTACTCGAAGCATGCTTCACCCTAATGCTTATTTCAGTTTCTTACCAATGGCATGAGTGAAGTACAGGGTACCGTTAGAAACATGTCTGCTACGTCTTATAATGTGACTGAACTACATTAATAATACATCACTATAGCTATTGAATGTAATTGTATAGTGGAGTGGAAAAGTTTGAGCGGCTCTTAACATCGGGATGTTGAGAGCCGAAGAGGTTGTATCGAGGTGAGTTTGGAGCAGCACCGGAACACAAGGAGAGGGGGAAACGATACATCTGCGAGAAAACTCGCCGACCAGAGACATCGTCCGGCAAGATTCCCACGTGCGAGAATACGGGGGCAAACCCGCCGGGAGTCGAACTCGGTTCACCTTGGTAGTTAAAATAAATGTATGGTTGTGGCATATGTGCGATAACATAAAACAAAATACCCAGTTAAATGTCGCAGATTAATTAAAACTTTAAAAATGCCAACATTTTTCTGAAGAAATATTTGACAACTTAAAAACAAAGTTACTAAGTTAAAATTCTTTGAAATGCCTTGATCTGGACAATCCATCCGGCGAAGTAGTTTATTTTTCAAGTTATTTGAAAGGGTAGCAATGATTTCCGACCACAAGAATTTCCACCGTCGAGAGAATTGTTTGAGTAGCTTACGCTTAAAGATCAAACCGTTCAGTTAGATGGTTTGCTGCAGTAAGCAGGTAGGTAGGTAGGTTGCGTTTAACGTATCGCGTGCAGCCAGGTCTTTAAAGACGTGGAAATTTACTCAGAAAAGCAGAACGGGGAAGGAGTCGGCCATTGCCTTCAGTAAGGAACCACCTAATAAGCAGCATTCGCCTGGACTGCTTTCAGGAAACCATATAGAACTGAAATCAGAATGGCTATACAGATATTCGCACTTTGGTACTCTCGAATGCGATTGCGAATACTGCGCCGCTTCCTTCGGTAAAGAGGAATTAGATTCGGAAAGTAAAAGTATTTGATAAGGCAGAAATATAGGCGTCTTTGAAACACCTCGATAATTACCGAACAATTATGCAGCAATAAATTAATTGTTTTCATGAGGCAGCATGCCATATTTAAGCGTGTTAACGACCAAAAGATCCCAGATTTCATCTTAATGCTTATTACCCCAGGTAAATGTTTACCCATGAACGTAATTACATCAATATATTTATAAACATCATCAGGCACTTGAAGACTGAAATGGCCCCATATGTAAAATTTGCACATTTGTATAAATTACGATATAGAACATGGGAATATATTTTCCAGTGTGTAGTTGTTCTTCAAAGGTACTTAGCATTGTCAGTTTTTATAAAAAATTGTACATTTTTTCATCCACGATATTTGATAACCTCAACTTTAGATTTCATTATGTGTTCGGGTTATTTTAATTTAATTGATTGTTAATTGGACGATAAACAAAAAAAAAATATAATTCTAATATTCTAAGAGCTTTAACGGATGGAAAGAGATCTTGTACATACCATGAAGGCACATAAAATGCGGTTTCCTTTTTTTCTGAGGTAGTCAGAGAAAAGTGGGGAAAATAACAGTGAAATGGTAGTTTGTAAAAAAAAATTCATTTAGCTCTTAAAAAAAATATATGGTACAACTTTTCTATTTGAGCTCCAATTCCAAATATGCAGTGACGTTCACCAAACATTTCTGAATTTCCATGTATATCGGAGTGATAAAACTGAACAGTTCGCTTTTAAATGTCATAAAACCATTTTCAATAAAATGATAAACCGCCTAAGTAGGGTCTCGTGAAACAAATAAAATACATATGTACTTAATTGTTCCACATTTTTAATATTTATCCAACTAATATTTTGTAATATACTTGACACATTCCTATTTATAATTTCCAAGTTGGATTCTTGTTATGAAAAAGGATTTGCTATATAATCAGGTCAGTAAAGACTAACAATATTACACAAATTTTAAGAATGTCTCAGCCATTACAGCCAAACACTGTTGAAGCCAAATAATGTAGTCCGAAATATAGAGATAACTAAAGTTTTAAGATTATTGCTCGTGCCTTATAAAAACCGCTAGTGCTATGCCATTCAGAGAATTTAATATGGAATATGGAATACTCGTTTAACATTGTTTTTAATGCATAACTAGGTATTGATCCACACTGAGCAAAAATTCCATAGAATAAATAAAATTAGTTTGACGCAACCATATAAATTGTTTGTATATGGCCAATAAAATATTTTTTTGTTGAAACTAAATTATTTTTTTGCCCCAAACTATGATTTAGTACGTAAAATAAAATATTTGTATGGCTATATGTACATTAAAAGATTTCGGTTAATACAAAAAAAAGATAAGAAGCCCGACAGAGATTTGGAACTGGACCACCTCCACCCGAGCGTTAGGCCTTAGCAACGTCAGCTAACGTGAATACTAGAGAACAGGGATGTATTCTAATACATATAATTTAAATACCGGACAACGTGCGCAAAAAAATATTTCCAGTGTAAAAGATTAATTATTTAACTTCCTGTTGAACATGTTTAACTAGAGCGCTTATACGCTTATTAAGCATAAATAAATTCTCTTCCAAACACTGCTACATCCTGCAAACAAACGCTCGAGCTGTATTTTCAAACGAATGTAATAAAATGTATATATAGAGGTAATTCAAAAAATATTTTGTTGATAGTCGAATTAATTTGCACAACACAGAGGATTCGTTTATCCAAACGTGTATTTTGTTATATTAACAAAACTGTTCAATGCTTTTTAAGTTTGGTTTACTGAACAAAATATTTTNTAGTGCTATGCCATTCAGAGAATTTAATATGGAATATGGAATACTCGTTTAACATTGTTTTTAATGCATAACTAGTTATTGATCCACACTGAGCAAAAATTCCATAGAATAAATAAAATTAGTTTGACGCAACCACATCAATTGTTTGTATATGGCCAATAAAATATTTTTTTGTTGAAACTAAATAATTTTTTTGCCCCAAACTATGATTTAGTACGTAAAATAAAATATTTGTATGGCTATATGTACATTAAAAGATTTCGGTTAATACAAAAAAAAAGATAAGAAGCCCGACAGAGATTTGGAACTGGACCACCTCCACCCGAGCGTTAGGCCTTAGCAACGTCAGCTAACGTGAATACTAGAGAACAGGGATGTATTCTAATACATATAATTTAAATACCGGACACCGTGCGCAAAAAAATATTTCCAGTGTAAAAGATTAATTATTTAACTTCCTGTTGAACATGTTTAACTAGAGCGCTTATACGCTTATTAAGCATAAATAAATTATCTTACAAACACTGCTACATCCTTCAAACAAACGCTCGAGCTGTATTTTCGAACGAATGTAATACAATTAATATATAGAGGTAATTCAAAAAATATTTTGTTGATAGTCGAATTAATTTTGCACAACACAGAGGATTCGTTTATCCAAACGTGGATTTTGTTATATTAACAAAACTGTTCAATGCTTTTTAAGTTTGGTTTACTGAACAAAATATTTTGCTGGGGCAACTAAATATATTTTTAGTCCTTTACAAACAAATTTTTCGCTGGCTGTTCTCTTTGTGTACAGCTACAAAAAATCGGTATTCTTAGAGCAGCTGTAATATCTCTCACAGTTCTTATGCATAAGAAGAAAAACGAAAAATGCAGAATAGAGAGTTTTTGTGCAATATTTCACTTTAATTTAAGCTTGTCATAAGTAATGTATTAAACTTTAAAAATGGTAATTTCGCAGAAATATTGCTGATTTGTGATTCTCTAGTCAATCAATTATAGGATGTGAAAAAACAGAAATGCTCAAGATTTGCGGACAAATAATTGAGAATGAGAAATATTTTTAACAACGCATCTCGTGTACATTATAATCTAGACTAATTTTAAAGCATGATCGCACAAAATTCGAAAGTGCATTATAGAAAATAAGATTTTAACTGCTCAAGTGTTCACAAGCTTGCAATATAAAGCTAACGGTTTACTGTAACATGTTTGTATCAGAATATACAGTATTACATTATGTGTGAGTATGGTGTAAATAAGACCAACGATCTGTTATGTGTACCATAGTTAAGTATTTAAAACGTCTATCACAACAACTTTTTTCAGATGTTTTAAAAACTCAACACTTACTTTTCATTTAAGTTGCAACGCATGTAGGATAAAGTAAGTCAGTTGGTTTAACAGGAACTCAGTAATCTTTGGTAGATATCTCAAAAATATTCTTATCACAGTGGCGATGTTCAACATTCAATATATTGTATCTCGTCATTCGTAGATGAGTAAATTTTGACACATTTCGATACGCTATATCTCCTATAAGTTTTCAGCAATGACAACATGACTTAGTAGGCATGCCATAAGCCCGACTAATTTAGGCCACTAAGATATTTTGATCATTTTTACCATTTTGAACATTTTTCCTATTTTTATAATTTTATGGAATAGCAATTTTCGTTTCTTTTTAGCTATTCTGAACTTTTATGCGTGTTCTTCCGGATATTNCGTCATTCGTAGATGAGTAAATTTTGACACATTTCGATACGCTATATCTCCTATAAGTTTTCAGCAATGACAACATTACTCAGTACGCATGCCATAAGCCCGACTAATTTAGGCCACTAAGATATTTTGATCATTTTTACCATTTTGAAAATTTTTCCTATTTTTATAATTTTATGGAATAGCAATTTCCGTTTCTTTTTAGCTTTGAACTTTTATGCGTGTTCTTCCCGATATGTNCGTTTCTTTTTAGCTATTCTGAACTTTTATGCGTGTTCTTCCGGATATTTCTCGAATAGCGAGTAAGACTTTACCTGTTTTCTCCTTTTTACTTCTTTCCCTACTTGCCATGAATACCCGCGATTCGTCTACTAAGGGTTTCGTTTACTGTCGATGTCACGTGAATTTTACAAGTTAATATTGATATTTTTAAGGTATTGTTAATTCATTAAGTCAGACTTGAGTACAAATTATATGATCATATAAAGTCAATGGTACAAAGAAATGATTGCTTGCAGTTGATAGTAATTGTTTTTGAAGTGTTGCAGTTATGAAGTCTTCACCGAGGATCTCTTAAAACCTTGTTAAATGGAATGAAGTTAGTGTACGCAGACGACTTAAAGGAGGTCACTGAAGTTAAGTTGAATCCATTGGGGCTACATATGACTTTATATATGGATGACGAACAAAGAGATTTATGAAAATGTAACTGGAAAAGAGTCGTTTGCATTAATTGTGTAAGTTTAGGTCAGAGTAAGTCATATAAATAAATTTGTAAGATGTAGAGTGAAAAGTCGCACAGTTATATGTTCAAAGGTATATTTTAGTGATAGCATACCGTCAGTAGGTTAGAGATTCATTCATAAAACTAAAATAATTATATGTAATTAGAGCAGTTTTACGAAAACTTTTGTAGTTTGAGGATAACAATGAAATTATATCAAGTGACATTGAATATTCGGTTATGTTTTGACTTGGAAAATTTAAATGAATCTTTAATGCAGTTAAATTTTGGTGCTGTGTAAGGGGAAGTTAAATAATTTCGTAGTTTTGAGTATCCGTATAGTCCTTTCACAGTTATTTTAATAAATGTTTGAAATAATATTCTATTTTGTTTCTCATGTAACATTTTTATTAGCTTTTTAAGACTTTGTTTTGGGCTAAGCGGCAGGTTTCCCTTAAAGCCCTCTGGATGGCTAATGCCACTTAATTGTATAAAACGTAAGGCTTGTAAAGTTCATGTTAAGGAAGTCATATATATATATATATATTGAAATAAAAGATTTGTTATTCATGGGTAGGTGTTGAGATATCAANTGTTTTCTCCTTTTTACTTCTTTCCCTACTTGCCATGAATACCCGCGATTCGTCTACTAAGGGTTTCGTTTACTGTTCATGTTAAGGAAGTCATATATATTTTGAAATAAAAGATTTGTTAGTCATGGGTAGGTGTTGAGATATCACCCCCTTCCCCCCTCCTCAAAAACCTTTTGTCGAATGATGTGTTACTTGGAAGAGACATTTGTTGATAGTAGCATGTTATTGACCTTTGTTAAATTGTTTGCATCCGTAGGTGGTGGAACCACTGTGTAACATGGTGTAATAGCCATTGTGTAAGTGTTGATACGTGTACTTAGTTGCAGTAGTCTCGGGTATAGATGGCGTTGGCGGCGCTACTTCAGAGGTCTTGGTTCGGAGGTTGCACGTGAGGTCCTGGCTGCTCAATCTGATCTGTACACCTACTGAAGACGGAGCCTCTAGTTGGGATGCTGTGAACCAGGGAGTATCGGGACACATCGACCAGTCCTCGTGACGTCGTATACAGCCACGTTGATGAACTAATGCATTTGTCGGAATTTACCCCTTTGAAAATTCATGTGAAGGAATCTAGAT
>NQII01003075.1:166037-198835 GCA_002778355.1 Clitarchus hookeri
ATATATATTTTGAAATAAAAGATTTGTTAGTCATGGGTAGGTGTTGAGATATCAACCCCTTCCCCCCTCCTCAAAAACCTTTTGTCGAATGATGTGTTACTTGGAAGAGACATTTGTTGATAGTAGCATTTTATTGACCTTTGTTAAATTGTTTGCATCCGTAGGTGGTGGAACCACTGTGTAACCTGGTGTAATAGCCATTGTGTAAGTGTTGATACGTGTACTTAGTTGCAGTAGTCTCGGGTATAGATGGCGCTGGCGGCGCTACTTCAGAGGTCTTGGTTCGGAGGTTGCACGTGAGGTCCTGGCTGCTCAATCTGATCTGTACACCTACTGAAGACGGAGCCTCTAGTTGGGATGCTGTGAACCAGGGAGTATCGGGACACATCGACCAGTCCTCGTGACGTCGTATACAGCCACGTTGATGAACTAATGCATTTGTCGGAATTTATCCCTTTGAAAATTCATGTGAAGGAATCTAGATAATATAACCATGTAATACGGAGCAAGTGCGTCTTGAGTGTTCCGCGTCGGATTAGTTTCAATTTATTTTGTTTGTCGCTCATTGGCGCCTGTCTCACGGGCCCACGGTGCAAACATTTTACACTTGTGTAAAAACTGTGCAACACCATTCTACACAACTTGTTGTAATTTCCCGGTCCGCTGTTTAGGACACGAGCATTTGTGAGCGGTCAACAACGGCCTTCCTGAGGGCGTTGTTAAAAAAATGTCTCCCGTTTGCAACGTGGAGCTATTCTTTTGAGTGCTTATAGTTGTAGCCATGTGAATATTATTAGAGTGAAGATTTGCCTACCCTTCAGCCACTCCTTGTAAATGTCACTCGACTTAGCAATTTATAAAAACAATTTATATTTTGCGAAAATTTACTGTCACATTGTCGGACATATGGACATCAAATGAAAATTCTTATAAAAGAGGACTCTAAAAAAATAATAAATAAAACTAACCTTCAAAATAAGTATACTACAATGAAATTAATATTAATAAGAAGCAGCGGGGGTGGAACATTGGCCAAATACAAACGGCTTTGCAGAAATATCTTTGATTAATTATTGACGCGCAGTTGTATAAAAAAAGAGTTTTTTCTGAAAACATGAATTTTTCAGAAAAAACTCTTTAGTTTAATAACTTTTGCTATGGTACCATATATCTGCCTATGGGTTAGTAGCGTAAAAACTAAGACCTGTGTCCGCACAGTCCTTAAACATATATTTATAAATAACACTTGGTGCCGTCGGCATTGATGTACAATCGTACATAATTACAAAATATGTTTTTTTTGGATTTCCATTGGGAATTGTTCACATCACGATGTATGACGTTACTATGCAGGACTTGACCTTGTCTAATGTGGTTTAGTTGGTTGATATAAAACCGTAGCTGGAAAAACAAATAATCCCACAAGGGTTCTACGTATTTGTTAGTGAGCTACGGAACCCTAAATAATAACAAAGAGGAAATAAAAAAATTTTACGAAACACAAACCCTTGTTAAACTAGTTAAATAAAGATAAAATATATTTTATTAAATAATGAAAACCATTTAGATAACAATGTTTTATCTTAAAAAAAAAACATGCGCAAAACTTTAAAAATAAAGTCAATGGTCAAAATAATTATAACACATTAAAAAGTATTTCTAATGTTTGTTTCGTTTCTATTTTCTGTCACGTCACTTGCAATGAATCCAAAATCATATTTCCAATATTTTGAACATCTTTGTTTACATTATTGATATTACACACTCCTTTGAAAATCACTGTAAACATTATCTTTAAAAATTCATTACACTTAGTATTACCACTATTGGTATTTTAGCATATAATTCAACCAATATTATAGAACAATGTATATCATTAAATTAAAATAATGAAATACGACCAAAGAAGCATTACAACATTCGTTCAACTGGATATTTTTTATATTACTTTTAGAAATGTGCCTATATAATATTTCTAGTGTTTAATGTTTCTTCAAAATAAAATGTCTTACATTTTATTCATATTAATTCTATAAATTTAAACAAACTCAATGTTTTTTTTTGTTATTCGCAAACTTTTATTTATAAAAAATATAAATTATTAATGTCGATTTCTCGAATTTTTTTGGCATAATTAAAATTGATATAATGCGACAATAGCTCGCCGCTATTACTTATCTTTATTGTTGGTTTCGGGACAAAAATAAGCCCAAAATTTAATAGACTGTTCGCCTGTTGGGCATTCATTATGTAAATTGTGATGTACAAACCAGTAGGGTTTTCAAGCAAGCAACACAAATTTAAAGAATAATTTTCATTACGATTTTCTTCATATTGGTCATTAAGTTGCTTATTATAAATTTTTAGTTAAAAATATTTACATTTAAACATACCTAGTAAGAAAGTAAACTATGTTGTTTTATACAGCGAAATTAATATAATTATATTTGATCTATTTTAAACACGCTATGGAATATATTGATCGTCTTGAGACCGATAACGCAATTTTGGAAGTGGTTGTTACGTGAAATTTAGTAGAGATCAATTTATGTACCATTTCAACAGTGATAGTCTTAAAAATTTTCAACTTTAGAGAAAAATACATCGTTTGAAGCAAGTTAAGTGAGTTAAGGTAGTTTGCTCTGGAATTTCAGTAATTCGAAACCATTTATGAACATGTTATCTTCGTTTATAGCAAAATTATTATGACCCTGAATAAATCACTCATAAACTGAAATTTGTGAGATTTAAACAGAAACTTTGTATGAAAATTGGTTTTCTTATATTTATATAAACACCTATTATTTACCTATTTCTTAAATAACTGTGCTGGGCTTGATAAGACCGTTTTAGAAATTGTATAAGAAAATTGCAACATAATTAATTATTTTCGTTCAGAAATATATATAAATGATGTTGGATACTTAATATATGAAACATCAATTATAATTTAGGCCTTTTTCTTATAAAAGCAGTGAAATAAGAACAAGATAGAGAAGTTATGTAAAAAACCAAAATCACTGAGATTTACCAAAAATATTTATAACGGAATACGGTTCATCTAATAATTGTAATGATTCATATAAAACATATTGTTAAATAAGTCAGACATCGAAATATGAAGCGAAAATTAAAACCTTTAATAAATGTAGCGAACATATCTTCAAATATTTATCTAAAACACTTATAATATGTTATATCTGAGCATTGTATGACTTTTTAAATAAAATATATTTCCTTAAAAATGAAAAAATATTAATTTTAATCTATATTATAGGTCATAGAATGTTATTACAAAATTCTTTAAAATGAATAATTATGTGTTTAACATTGCAAAGTTCTATAGTAGCAAATGAGTCGGACATTTAAAATGCACCCTACATATTACATTAGCGTAAAGTGTATACGAAGTAAGTTTTTGACTTATACATAATTAGGCCTGTAGCACAAGTCGAAAGAGTCGTTAAAAAATTTTTGACTATGTTTGTATGTAGTTCATGCAATGACAAAATATTTTCATTTGCTTAGTAATATATTTGGAAATTTGACTGCTTCCGTCATTCTGTAGCGAAATTATCAGAACAAATATGGCGTCCAGAGGTAGATATAATGTAGTTTTGTTGATAGCCTACTTTCCGAAGGAAAGAAAGGCTCAGGAAATCACTTTCCTGTCTTTGTGTCTGAGTGTGTGTAGGGGCGAGTGACTGTGTGTGTGTCCTCGCTTTCTGATTTTTTTTACGCGTGAACCGAATTTCACCAAACTAGGTACACATGTAGTACTAAGTAGGTACACATGTAGTACTAAGTAGGTACACATGTAGTACTAAGTACGGACACCTGAATTTTACGGTTTTCGATCACGCTGGACACTTGCTTTCAAAAAGGCTGACAATTGAAATTTGCTTCGATATGTCATATCTCGGAAACTATTAGAACCAAAGCTGTATGCTGACAGCTCAAGCTGTAAGCATTAAATTCATATGTGAAAATTGTTGCTGATCGGCCATTTTTTAGAAAGCACCACATTAAAATATTCAGCTTTTTCGTTATATCACGAAAACTACTCAACCTATTTTCACAAACTTTTGAAGAAATTATATGTTAGGGCAGGTAAATTTAAGTAACTAAACATGATTATGTACATATTTTTAAAAAAGCAGCTATTATAATATTAAAGGTTTACTAGGAATAACAACAATACCATTTGACGAATTTCAACAAAATATTGTACGCTACGAGTATCTATTACAAGCATCAAACAAAACAAAAAACAATACTTTTGTCCGCCATTTTGTAAGATGGTGCTTCATGAATTAATCATGTTATTGTGTAATTTTTCGAAAAAAAATTGACAGATTTATAACAAATAAGGCAGTCAAGTAGTACTGCCGCACTTGAAATGCGCAAATTTGTTTCAAGTATGTGAATTTTTTTTTTTCAAAACGGTGGACATCTAGATATTTCAAAATTGTATACTATATCATTGAAATCATTCAATCAGTTCCAACTTAACTTAGTATGCTGGGGGTTTATTTAAAATACATCAAATACATCAAATGTACCTATGCGGAGCCTCTTTCGTCCTCCATTTTGAAAGATAGTGCCAAATAAATATATTTTTTTCCTATCCCGGGAAACGATACACCGATTCCTACCAAATATGGCAAGCAAATAGTAATGTGGCAGGTAATATTAACAAATATGTTTTAGAAATATCAGACACTTATTTTCAAAATGCTTACCGTACTGCTATTTTAGCTTTATATTTTATATCGTTGAAAGCATATTAATAATTCTAATAAATGTTTGTAGTGTATCTGTATATAATGGAACAAACAAATCTGTACACACAAAATATTTTTGGTCCCCTATTTTATTATATAAATTTACTTCGCATATTTAAATTATGTGAACTCCAAAAACTTTGGCGAACAATTAGCACTATGGGTGGCTATATAAACTTTTAAATTTTGAGAGTATCAGGAATACACATTTTTAAAATGTTCATGTAAACATTTAAGCTCAAAATTTTTTATCTATGAAAGTTCAAAATAAATTTCAACTTAAGTTTGTATGATGACAGTATTCATTATGTTTATTAAAATTATATATGCAAATCCTCATTTCTCCACCCTTTTTTAAGATAGCTTCAAATAAAATAATATAGTTTTTATGGCACATCTTGGAAAACATTGATACGATTCACTGCTAATTTGGCTAATAAAGTGCATTGTGGTAGGCTATATTAATTTATATGTTTTAATTATGCAAGTCTCTTTTTTCCTGAATGGCTCGTACACAAACTTTTTGCTTAGTGAATTTATGTTAGTTATTAAAATGTAACTTTGTATATCTTATCTATAACAGTAATCGAATGTGCTTATTTATAACATTTTGCCCTCCNTTATTAAAATGTAACTTTGTATATCTTATCTATAACAGTAATCGAATGTGCTTATTTATAACATTTTGCCCTCCACTTATGAAGATCGTTACATGATAAATGGAAAATTTATGCCATATCTCGACGACCAAAAAAACCGAAATGCATACAGAGATACTACTTTGCCTTTTTTTTTTTGTAAAGTAGTGTCAGGTGAGTAAACTGAAAATTTTTTCATATTTGTGGAATTATTTGACTAATTTCCACAAAATTTTGCACACCTACAGAAGGACAAATATAGTTACGTGGGGTATGGCAATTATTTAAAAACTGTATTTAATATATAAATATATTTATTATATATAAATATATTATATAATATTTACCTATATTTAGCATATCTATTTACATTTTAACAGTTTCTATCAATATTTTATGCCGAGATTATCTTTTACAAACTTCGTGTACAGAGCGTCTTTTAAAGCAATTTTGTAAGATAGTCCCATTTAAGAAAATGAAGTTTTTATGCCATATCCCGGAGACCAATCAAACGATTTCCCTCGAACTTTTCACACAAGTAGCGTAGTGGTAAGCAATATAAACCAATGTGTTTTAGTTTCTGAGACACTCATTTTCATAATGATGGCCGTGTAAATATTTCAGATTAGTGAATCCTATCATTCGAAACATTAGACTGATTACTTCCGAAGTTGTGCTCGGAATCCTACCTCCGTGATACAGTTATTTGCAAACCAGCATAATTTTACTATTTTTCTGAATTCGAATCCCCAGTAAGTCACTCGTGTATTTTAATTGTTTTTTTTTTTTTTTGCTTTTTCACATGTTTCTGGTTTTTTCAACTCTAATGATACTGCTGTCAATGCGACGTCAATGTCTGCTCGCCATCTAAACTTTCAAGAACTTCACTAAAATTTATTACCACTTATGTAGAGAAAAGTANTTTTTTTTTTGCTTTTTCACATGTTTCTGGTTTTTTCAACTCTAATGATACTGCTGTCAATGCGACGTCAATGTCTTCTCACCATCTAAACTTTCAAGAACTTCACTAAAATTTATTACCACTTATGTAGAGAAAAGTAGGCTCATTAGTTATTAGCAACTCCTTGTTTTAGGATAATAACCAAAGTTCTAATATATGGATTTTGTTGGGAAATATAGAGGGCCTGCAGTTGTTAACAAGAACTTGACTGCGAAGATGTGCAGAGTATTTAGCGGACACGGGGCATGACGTCAGAAGGACAGCCACTTGTAGTCTGGCCGACGTAATGGAAGTACATGAGGCGCGACGCGGGTCGTAAGAACGGGAATGAAAGAAGCCGTTGGTGGCAGGGAAAAGGTCTTCATCTGCGGGAAGGGAAATAAAAAAGAAAATGAGGGGAGAGTTGGGAGTCTTTGAGGGAGTTTTAAAGACGCCGTAGTCGGCACCCACAGAGCGCAACTTGAGTAATTGTGGTGTGAAGAACTTGGCAGAAAGAGCAAGAACTGAGGGGCAAGAGAGAGATACAGAGGACGGAGAGAAAGTAATGGCACAAGGCACAGCGCGGGCAAGGAGAAAAGGATCTTGCGTGAAAGTTTCTCGGAGGGTCGGCTGTTTGCAAATCTCTCCCCTCCCCCTCCCAGACCACACACAAAATAACGTCAGTGGCTGGAATGAAGAACGGCATCGTGATTTGAATACATTAGAAATCGTTCGCCTCGCGTAATATCCGTCTATCCGCCTTTGAACATTTTACAGCCTTGATGGTCCGAATAACGTCTGGGTATTCCTATGTCCCTAGTGTTATAATGAAGAAATTTTGTAAGTTGGTAAAGTGACGTTTGAATTTTATGGCCCCCTGTTGTACATGTTGCGAATTTTCCTGTTTCCTCAATTTGTAAATCCTTCAACTAAATGTTGTATCCTAACCTATTTTGATGTATAAAAAATGAAAATAGGTGTCTCAAAGTGCGATGGATGTTAATTGTGTATGCAATTCACACTGTGCGGTGTGTATTAATATAATGTTATTTTCCTCTTTAGTGTCGTAAAACCCTGCTGATGATGAGAAAACAAATATATATTATTGCACTAAAATTTAAATTCTTACTGACACCATATAAAACTTGGCTTCATTTGGTGCACATAATTATATTTTCATTTTGCTTCTGATTCTATAAATTTCAAAATGAGCATGTTGAGTTATTCTTAACATTAAAAATCATTTTCAGAACANCCTCTTTAGTGTCGTAAAACCCTGCTGATGATGAGAAAACAAATATATATTATTGCACTAAAATTTAAATTCTTACCGACACCATATAAAACTTGGCTTCATTTGGTGCACATAATTATATTTTCATTTTGCTTCTGATTCTATAAATTTCAAAATGAGCATGTTGAGTTATTCTTAACATTAAAAATCATTTTCAGAAAATTCATAAAGCAGCTGCATCCAAAATGTCAAAGACAGTAGTTGCCTCGTTTGTCAATTTAGATTATTTGGACCTGGTTAATAGGATATAATACTACAAATTGTAAGTATTTTAGTTTGCTATCTGTCAAGAGCGTTGAAACCAACGTTTTAATTAATTCGGTAAAATTGTGCAGATAACGTGTGTTATATTCTCTTTCGTTTCTAGGCCAGAAGTACAACTAATAGGTATATTTATATAAACATCGCACTAGAATACGCGAAAAAAAATTTTTATTTGAAATCTGTTGACGTGGTCAGAATGCGACCGTAAAGACGAAACGAAAATAAAGGAAGTTTTCTGTATATGTAAATCAGATAAACTTCCATTATAAAAGAGCACCTTCTTGATTCCCTGTGTTCATGAGAATGGAAAAGTTATTTGTGATTTGGAAACGAGAGGTCCCGCAGTACATCTATGGACCAGTTATTCTAAAAAAACATCCATAAATAAGTTGAAGTGTACTATTTTGGCGAATATTTATTTTCCAGCGTAGATAATGACTAGGCAGAAGACATCTTCAACGAAGTACGAATATCACGAGAAACGTTAAATTAAAAAAATCGGTAGCGCCATTTATAAATGTTTAAATCGGAATTGTATTTAACATATGAATCATGAATGTCCTCCCCCCNCAGTTATTCTAAAAAAACATCCATAAATAAGTTGAAGTGTACTATTTTGGCGAATATTTATTTTCCAGCGTAGATAGTGACTAGGTAGAAGACATCTTCAACGAAGTACGAATATCACGAGAAACTTTAAATTAAAAAAATCGGTAGCGCCATTTATAAATGTTTAAATCGGAATTGTATTTAACATATGAATCATGAATGTCCTCCCCTCTTTTTTTCACAAAAGTAGACGTCACTCGGAAGGTTAAATGTGATATTGGAGTGACAGTAGTGAGAATGTTAAACTNCTTTTTTTCACAAAAGTAGACGTCACTCGGAAGGTTAAATGTGATATTGGAGTGACAGTAGTGAGAATGTTAAACTAGCGCACAGCACTAGCGCGGTTCGGAAGGGCTGTGCCACCGCGCCGGGTTGAAAGACGCTGCTGGTCAAACGGCAGCACGGGTCTGCAGGAGCAGAGCGATGCCGGAAGTCGACCAAGTTGGCGGACGAGGAAAGGAAGCGCTCAAGTCCAGCAGCGAGCAGAGGAGCCTCAGAGGACGACGGAACTGCAGGAGCTGCGAGGGCAACACGAACTCCACCGGAGCTATCGCTGCGAACCACTGCGGCACGGAAGTGTCGGCCCGGATCACGGATGCTCTGCACAAGCGGGAGTTTCAATACTCCGGGTTGCTATCAGACAATACTGTCCACGGTGACNCCGGATCACGGATGCTCTGCACAAGCGGGAGTTTCAATACTCCGGGTTGCTATCAGACAATACTGTCCACGGTGACCGCCTTCGCTTGGTCTTCGCCCTGTTGCAGCGGGCTCCGAAGTCACGTGGGACCTATCTCTCGCAGAGTTGGTCAGGGTCCCTCCTCTGTCCATGCCAAGTATCCTACGTGCCAAGCCCATCCAGTATTACAACTAGTATCGTTAATTTAAATATTGGTATCTGGGTATTCGTCAAAAATGTCAAGGTCAGATATTGTATCTACAGGAGTTTAAAAACAGCAATTCGTTAGCCGATTTTGTTTTCTGTAGTTTGCGTGGATTAAAATAATGTATTTACACTCTCCAGGACAGTCTTAAGAACTGCATGCAAATCTGTAGGAGTCACTTGTTCAACCACTGCCGCTGGGGCTTCGCTTGCATTTAGTTGCCCATTGCAAAAATGAGTTTGTAACAAAACATTATTTTAACGTAATTTAAATGCATCCTAGATGCACTGAAACATGGCAATAGTGTGTATATTAATGTTTCGAAATACATATTTATGTGAACAGTCCACAAATTAATATCCAAATCTAATGTTATTGATAATTCCTGTGCCTAAACTACATCCAGTGTTACATCCACGAAGCTGGCTTGTGCAGTCTACTTTATGTTGATTCTACGTAGTGTCTTTATTTCAAGGTGGACGTTAGCATTCATATGAAATCTATTATTTTTAAATGAATAAGCATTTCCTAACGACCAAATTATTTGTACCGAAAAAGTAAAATATTTTATTCAACATTGCTTAATTATTGGTGTTTACTCAGTGTATTGTTTTCGCCATCGCATGGAAAGCTGCGTGTTCTTCCATCATTCAACCTCTCAATACTTAGGCACTAGTCAGCACACGTAGGGAAAATGTAGCAGAGAGAAATTTGCCGCAACTGTCTTCGGGGATGCTTAGTGAGAAAGATTTCTTCTTTAGAAAGTAAAGTTTAAAATTAACAATACTCGAAGTGTTTACTTTTGTTTCCTTCCAGAATGGATTTTTTATATAGTCTTATGAATACCAAATATTTTCCATTTTTATTTTGAAGTATTCATTCGTATAGAATTATCGCTTCGAAACTTAAGTGAACTTTGACCAAATGGCGTTTGAATTTTNATTTTGAAGTATTCATTCGTATAGAATTATCGCTTCGAAACTTAAGTGAACTTTGACCAAATGGCGTTTGAATTTTGTAAAATAATTTGACTTTGGATTTGTGCATTTTTCTGTGGGTTTAGCGTTTTCTCGAAGATGCATGCTCATGCCTGAATGTTTGTTTTTTCAATACGTCTCAATAACGGTCCCTTTGAAAACGTAATTTGTCAGAGTTTGTTAGTGTAAGAAAAGCAGAAAAATATATTCTTTATTTAATGTAACGTATTTTTACTGAACACTTGAAGACAGAAATGAACGCAGTATTGTTTTCCTTATGCAGAAATATTGGTGAGTGAAAGTATATTGTTTTCTCCTTAATTAATTACTTAAAGTATATTAAAGTTTATTCAACTTTAATCTGGTTTCTGGCAGACTTTGCATGCACTGTGATTGAAAGAGCCAGTTTCCTGTACAGGAAGGGAGATCATTTTAATACCCATTAAATTGGACCCCTCTGGATAGGGCATATTGTATGGTAATTCTAATTCTACAATATGTACCTCAATGTGGTAGTACTTTTTTTTTACTTTCTTTTCTATGTTTTCAAATATTAGTAATAAAGAGTTATTCGCGCGGACATATATTCATTCTCTACATTCGTTGTTTACATTTTTACGCGCATTCCAGCTCATAAATGTACCGGAAACAAATCTTTTGGCCATAAAAAAAGTTTATAAGCCTGTACAGCTTTGTTTTCTATTGTTTTGTTTATTCTAAGAGAAAAATTCGGGAACATGATAAAAATGACCTTATTTTGAGAGCTTGCAAGCAAAGTTGCCTTATTGGTAGGAGAAAAATGAAATCGCGCCGTCGTAGGTTCTAAGATGGCCTTTCATCGCGTGTAATACAACCCCACTGCTGAATACGTAATTGGCAGAGGAAAGCGTAGCAGCGAAACAACTGCACGCAGGTCCAGCGTCTTGTGCGTAGGGGCGACAGGGCGCTGGTCGCAGGTGTAACTGTCACCCTTATCGCTGTGCCACGGACGGGGCCACGTACTCCTAACAAGGTTTCATACTGGCTGACAACAGTCTGCCGGAAATGGTCTTATGGCGTAAGCCCCGACGTCATTCATTAGAATAGTTCACATAAAAACAAAAATAACTAACTGTATTAAAACATGTTTTAACTGACTTTGTTCATCCACAGGTCTTAAATATTTGAGTAATGCAAGATTCCTCTAAACAGTAAATTTCCTGCTTCATATCAACTGCCTAAAACGCGAACAAATTATCACGCTGAGACTCGACCTGTTGCTTTCAACTGGAGTTAAAGTTTACCAGTTATCATCTTCTTGTGAAAGGAAACCTCTTTGTACGAGTTTGCGGCATCGCTAATGAGAGTTGTTTGCTTTTAGTACTTAAAATGCGCTAAAATGTTTTCAGAGGTAGCTTCTTACTTGAGTCACAGAAATGCTGACAGTTTGGAAATACCCCAGTAAAAGANGCTAAAATGTTTTCAGAGGTAGCTTCTTACTTGAGTCACAGAAATGCTGACAGTTTGGAAATACCCCAGTAAAAGATAATCAGTATATTTTGTTTATATATCTGTTATTGATAGAACTGTATGTAAATAATTACTAAACAGTATTCTTATAAATGGTTCCAGACAGATAAATGATTGTAGTTGTTTCAATCTGACATGGAGATTGATTTCTGAAAATACCGTATCCTTGGCTTAAGGGTCTAGATAACATATTAGGAGACGATATCTAATTATTGTAAGATTTTGAATTGCAAAAATATAATTATTTTCGTTTATTTAAACTGTAAAATTGGACATTTGTTTCAGCAACTTATACGTAATTCGTAAACGTTAAAATTTATTGCAATAAAAATCACGTCATCGGCATAACAGATTATGGATTCTCTCTTTAGAACGTCTAGAAGACTATAAATTAAAAAAATATTGTCTGTCTACACTCCAGAAATAAAAAGAGACGGTGATTAAAAAGAGCTTAATTCTTTAACCTTGGAGACTAATGTTCTTATGTTATTTTCCTACTGGGACCGCGTGTAGGCCTAATACGTGATCATATTCAAACTAGTTAATAGTTGGTTTTAAATAAGCATTCTGAGAAAATGTTTCGGCAAATGTTTGGATAATTTACGCCCAACTCCAACGCATATTTACGAAACGGCGGCATATTCAAATATTTGAGAGCTACGTTGCAAATATATCAGAAATAATTGAACCAATTACAATTAAACCTGATATTTTAGCAGGTCACGATGAGAAACAGATTTCAAAAACCCTTGTCCCATTAGTTCACCCATTCAGGAATGTGAATAGAAAGAGCGCTTATATCATTAATCAAGAACTATTCAAACTATTCCCGCCAACTTTTGCACTCCAGCAGTGCTGCGGTAAGCCATATAAGCTTCTCTCATTTTATTTTATCAAACAGTTATTTTCAAAACGGGGGACTTATAAAGATTCATGTCATCAGACAAAGTATGCTGATCGGACCTACTGCTAGCACTTAACATGATAGTTTACAGACTTTACTGTTTACCATTTTGGAAAGTGCCACCTGCAAATTTAATGCTTCCAGAACGAACACGATGTAGCCAAGTCACTGAAAACACCATTGCTGTCAATGAACTTCACCTGTAGTATGCTACATAACCGAAAAATGTATCAACATCCGTGCTACTTCTGTCAAATTAGACGACGAGGATATCTGTGCGAGTTCGAAAGATGTATGATTTTAAAAGTCCATACTTCTGGACATCAACGCCAGCGTTTACTGAACAGTTAAAAGTATCCCGACTTACTGCGAAAAAAAAAAATTCACATCATAAATGATTTGGCTTGAGTCCTGATTTGCAAAAGAAACCAAGTACTGAGAACCGGCGAATCCAGTAGCGTGTTATTCGAACAAATAGAAGATTATCGCATCTCAGGTAGAGACGTCAGTGATAAGACGTTCCGCCGGGTGGAGATGGCACTTGAGCTGTAAAAACACTTTCTTTGCTTTGTTTGAATATGAACCACTGTCCAGTAGGTTCGCCACAAACACACATTTTGTTTGATGTATATACTAATGACTATAGTAACCTTGCGTTCTTACAACAGTCCAGTAAACGTCTTATGGTAATGCCAGTCACACTGTGAAGAAAATTAGTGCTATGAGAAGCAATCGTGATTAACATATAAGAGCGAAACAACAAATCTTTCAAGATGTTTTTACCTTAAAAAACAGTGATGAGGGAGTCTCCAGGAATCGAACCGCACCCACTCCCGCTTATTATTAGCCTAAAAGTATTTCACCAAACCTCCACTTTGTCCATATCTATACTGACTACATTTCAAAGGTAAATTAACTCAGGTAGAAACAGTGCCCACAATATAAAGTCACCTCTTTGAAAGAATTGAGTTTAATGATTTGGAGAATCACTACACTTCATAATGGCCCAAAACATCTGCAGGAAGACTGTACGTTTTCTCAGTTGCAGTTTTGTAAATGCAGGATATATTGGTTTATGGATGTTTCTATTTGGAGAATAACAACGTACTGAAAACTGCTGTGTACGAAAGAAAAACCTTTATATCGCTAAATTGTTACCTTTGACCTTTGCTATCAAGTAATCTTTCTTTGTTGTAAACGAAAGCAGCTCAAAGAGTGTTTATTTCTTTGTACTAACTGAAGGTAATATTGCCATCAATGAAAAACGTGTATAAAGAAAACATATATTAACAGGAAACANCAAAACATATATTAACAGGAAACATTAGTTTCTTGTGGCCTTTTATTTTAACGAAAGCAATATTGTGTTACTGTAACCGAAACAGTCCCAAAGAAACGGTTTACTTTGCCATAAAGAAAACTTTGTAAGGATATTTTTAGAGTGATGTTATCATGATCGAGCGGCTGCGAAGAATCGAAGATGATTATATGCACTAACGTTCAAAGTCTTTTGGAGTGGTGCATACATCGTAATTGGCCTGTGGAGCAAAGCAATCAGACCGGAAGGAATGGTGAGACACAGCTCTTGATCCGGTATTCATATGGACGTGTGTGTAGCTGGTGGAGTGGTGGATGACTGGTGGAGTGGTGGATGACTGGTGGAGTGGTGGATGACTGGTGGAGTGGTGGACGACTGGTGGAGTGGTGAATGACTGGTGGAGTGGTGGAAAACTGGTGGAGTGATAGAATATTGGTGGAGTGGTCGAAGACTGGTGGAGTGGTGGAAGACTGGTGGAGTGGTGGAAGACTGGTGTTTTGTATTTACCTCAGCGGGTTATGTCAGCAGTGAAATTTTGTGGTTTTAATGGAATGGCTCGCAACTATTTCTCTCAGTTGTGTCTTATTCTATAAGTCCTAACAGATTAATCGGTGAACTCATATATATACTACGTAACTTTGTACAATAAGATGTTTCCGATGCACGGTCTAAAGAATATCAGGCGATACTGCGTTAATTCACCCGTTCAAAGCGAAATTGGACGTCGTTTGCCTGTCAAAGCCACTCAGCCGTCTGGCATATGTGTACTGTTTACCACGCCACAGATAGAAAAGAAAACAATACCACCAGCTGTGTAACAGAACTTGAATCGGAAAGTTGCCTTGAATTGTTAATTCCATAATAAGGGAGAAAGGAATGATGGCGATCCTGCTGGTTTCACCTCACGTTTAGCCTCATTAGATCCAAATAAAAGGACGCTCTGTGACTTGTGTCCACAGGGGCAATCTTTAGAAATAATAAAACTATTCCCACAAATATGTCAATGAAGTATTGCTAGGATTCCGCCTAAATTTAGTCAAGTCTAATATTATGTACTATTATTTACTATTATTTAACCTAATTAAAATAACATTGATTTTCTAACATTGCCTTTTTGAAACATAAAATATGCACATTCGATAATTTTTCTTGGTATATAAGATAGTGTTATCTGACAGTTATAACTCTTAAAATAATTTTTCGGGTGCTATTAAACCTACTGCATCCAATTTCAAAAAACAATTTTTGCTGAGGTATATGACCTAAAGTTATTTAAAAAAAAATCTAATTAAATATTTCAAATTATTGTTTATTTTTTATGAAACAATCATGCATTACCAAATAAAACTCGCTACGTTTGCAATACCTACTTTAAGCACTGACAATATAACTCACGGACGTTTTTGTCTGCAAATAAAAAAAAAGTGCTCCTGGAAAAAAAGAAGCATATAACATTACATCTTAAAGATTACTCGCATGACTTTCACCAAAACTTCTCCTGTAAATAATGCAACAGTAGGAAACTTGTATTATTTAATAAGATCGTATTTTACTTTTTAAAAATGTGGCAAAGTTATAAAATTCGTTAAGAAATGTTGTTATATATTGTCAAAATTCACTACTGTTGCTGCCAAATGTCGTGCTTCAGCAGTACTCTTTGCGATAACTTATTCATAGCTTATTGTCAACTATTTGAAAAATAGAGCCACATGATACAAATTATTTGTACTGCAGAAACTAATCCCATAATTTAAGGCTTACAAATAAATTACTGTCAAGTAAACCTGAAAAAATAATTTAAAATTAACAAGGTGTTTATTTTAAAGATGGTAGCGATATTTCGTGTTATGATACAGCTCTGGATCACTAAACCAATTTGAACATTAAGTGGATTGTTAATATGTGCCCCAAGAAATCCTAACGGAATATAAAATCGTCAAAAATATACAGCATCGCCGTTAGACGTGTAATGATAAGGAGTGCGTGTTCCTTGTTAGCGACTTTGTGGGAATTCCATATTTGACAGTACTAAATGAAACTTTTAAAAACCTAAATTGTAATTTACATAACGTGAATTCAAGAAGAGTGAGTAAATTTTCCTCGCTTTGTATAACTTTTAAGGTACTTGTAAAATGGCGTTCAGCCAATCATAAGTAAATACAATTGCAGCTATTTGTATCCATTAAAATACAGAAATTTAATAAATTTGAATGAAATCCCCCCTTGCAGAATAAATCGTAGCTCTTTTGTTCGTTGCAAAGTTAGTTGTAGCTAGTAACAATATATAGTATAAAACTAAACAGGAATTAATCCAAAATATCAAATGTTTTTTATATAAAAACTACAATTTTGCAGATGGCTAATAAATCTGTCTAAAACCTACAATTCCTAAATACTTAAAGCACAGAATTTTACGTCCCTATTTTCCGCGTGTTTGTGATAGTAATTTGCAGAATCTTGATGGGTTCTTAGCACATTCGCTCAAGATTGCTTTTTTTGTCGAATAAATTGTGCCTTTAACAGCTGTACACATCCTGTTAGTGAGTTCTGAAAATGCCTAACATTTATCTCAGCCCTCGTCTCGAACATTTTCTGAATTGAACCTGAAATAAAAATTACACATGTTCATAATAGACCATGTGTTTTCGCTCCGAACCTTCCCGTAACTGCAAAATCAGGTATCTAGCTTAAGCATGATAAGTGCTTCTGTTTCGTACAATGATAAAACTGATTTTGAAATACATGTATTGGCCTTCAAAAACGTTGACTTACAGAAATTAATGTGTTAAGATGTGTTATTTTTCAGCGTAACTCCTAAGTAAAACGCGTGCCGGAGAAATAGCTTTAGGCAATACGTCTATCACAATGCTAAACAGCTGTTAGGCAAAACGACGTAGGCTTCGTTGGATAGACGTTATTTGTCAAACGACGTAAGGTCTTATGTTACACTTCCTTAAAAACAACGGAGCACTATTATAACACTGGACAAATAAGACGTG
This sequence comes from Clitarchus hookeri, assembly GCA_002778355.1. Taxonomy (NCBI): domain Eukaryota; kingdom Metazoa; phylum Arthropoda; class Insecta; order Phasmatodea; family Phasmatidae; genus Clitarchus; species Clitarchus hookeri. The sequence goes on from NQII01003075.1 coordinate 183,158, forward strand.
AGTTCATTGGACGCACAAAGTCAACGGACATGTGTAACAAATTCCACAGTCTGGCCATCTAATGGTGATAATGTGCCTGTTATCATTTGAATGGGCACATATATACGGCCCACTGCTGGCCAAAGACTTCAGTTTACCGCAGATGCAACCTAGTTGCATCTTTTTTATGGAGAGAATATAACGCACAAGTGCCGCGCATTTGCGCAAAGCTACCTGCACAAGATGTTTCGGACTACTACAAACTTACATAGCGTGAAAAATCTATATTCCACACTGTTCTAACTGTTGGTGTACAAGTATGATTACCGCCGGAAAACAATGTGAACTACGCTATAAGTTAACATTTTACTTGGTGTAGCTCACCATAATTAAGTGGTTAGTTAGGAAGTGAATTGAAACACAATAAAATTACTCGTGTCTGCACACTTTGAATACCCTGTTAAAGAAACATATTTCAAATGGTCAAACCGTTAATACATTTTTGAAAGTGATATTTCATTGATACATAAGATACAAAATAACTTTTATTCACAACACGTACTGCAATAACATTGAGAATTTACTCTACTTAAAACATTAAAATATTTTGTTCTAATAATTTACATAATTTAAGTTTACCAGCTGCCAATCGATATGTAAAATGAAACTAAGCGAAAAGAAAATATTTTTTAAGAAAAGTAATTTATAGTCGGTATTAGTTTGACACAAAAAACACTGAACATAAATTACGCGCATCTTCAAAAAATACTTGCGCCCAAAAGGAAGTGTAGGATTTCATTGTTGTTAGGAAAGAAAGTAAAATCACAAGGAACAAAATAGAAATGATTTCAAATTGAAACTCGAATGATCCATATATATTGCGCTACAAATACGGTTCTCAGTGTGAAGTCAGCCTCTGTGTTTGCGAACACATTCCGCCAGACGTCGCAGCATCCCACGTGACATGGGTTTGCAGACGACGCTAACCGAGTCCTGCGGTAATCCATTTCACGCAGATTTCCCGTTATGAGTGGAGGCACAGCAAAATGGCCAATAGAATCACACACATTATCAATTGGAGATAGGTCTGACGTTGCGGCGGGCCAAAACGGAGTATCTTTGGTTTAGAGGCACATTCTTGACATAGCAGCGATTAACTGACGAGCGCTGTGCTGTTTGAATGAGCACTAGCATGGGCGTTCGCAAATAGGAAGGCCGCTGTTTGCAGGACTTCATGAATGTACTGCTGGACTGTCAAAGAGCCCGTGATGAAGAGCAACGGTGCCCTGGTATTGTACGAAATCACATTTCACACCATGAGACCACGCTATCTGGACGTGTGACAACAAACCGTTCATCTTTGCGCGGCCCACGTTGCTTAGACACGATGCGTTGGTCGTCACCACCAAGATAATAAAACGGCGCTCGAAACTAAATACTACCGTCTGCCATTGTGAATGGCTCCATGGCAGCCGGTTATTACACCATTGAGGTCCTCGGCGACGCTGATGTGTTAGGGTCAGTCAGTCGTAACGTTACGCACCCTGCGTAGTTCAGTCACCTGCGAATGGCAATAACACTCACAAGAGGCTGCAGGACGAGCATCAATGCTCGCTAAATGTCCACAGCTGTAAGGGTTGGAGCATACTGCGCATGTCGGACAATAAGTCTGTTTTCCATCACCATGGTTCTTGGAAGTCTCCCAGTACCTGCGTGTCCTGTTGCTATGGGTTTATATTTTAGACTATGGAGTCCTGANGCTATGGGTTTATATTTTAGACTATGGAGTCATTATATTATATTTACAGGTTCCAAAAGAGGGAAGGGTAATATAATGGTTATATAAAAACTGAAAAAGTATTTAATTTGATTATACTACGTTACCGGAAATACAAAATATTGGTGAGGAAGGTCGTATTCAATTGCACTATATGACTAAACAGAATGATATCGTTGTCGTAGTCTTAATGTTGTGAGGGAAGTGACGAGCGGCATGCCAACTAGCTACAACTTAAGTATTATTTTTCTTTGCGTGGGTTCACAGGCAGACTCCTTACAAAGTGTTGCCAACGTTATATAGTTTCGTGGAGGCGAAATTTTCCCGAATACCATGACGCCAGGAGAGGACATCTGCTTGCTGTTATGTGCTGTAACTATGATATTGGTAATGTGTTTTGGATTACTCGCCTCGTCTGGGCACCAACACGTCCCTGCAGTCTGCTTGGCATGTCCGTGTTTGCTGATCTATTGCAGTGTGTGTGTGCCTTTTCCTACCGACGGACGGTAACCACGTGCTACGGCAATACCCACACGACCTGCGAGGCCTGCAATGCTGCGAAATGACCATCTCGCTTCCCGCACACAGAGAAAAATATATATAAGAGAGAAACAACAATTGTTTGTCACAAACAAATTGTAACTTTCCATATGGTGAAACTAATATAGGGTTACTGGAACAAAATTAAATGTTTCGCCATATTTGTTGTACTAACGAAACGGGACATATTCAGAGGGAAGGTTGGGTATTTACGTTGATATTTCATATTGTTGCTATAGCATGATGTCATTAGCCCGAAGATTAACAAAGTTTTATTATGGTGTTTCTATAATTATATAAACAATAAACATTAACGATATCCTAGTGTTATATTATTGAGTCATAATACTGTAGTCAATAAAACTGATGGTCCATTGGCGACTCAACAGAGAGTCAAACCCGAAGCAGAGGCCTAGAAACCTAATGCTTTTCCCACTGACCTATCGAGCACACATGCAAGGGGGTTAACAGAATTTGATACATATCAAAACTGGTATATGTTTGGTTTTTTTACAGAAAATTTTGGTTTTACTTGAAATGTTTTATGAAATATTTTCTTATTTTTAGCATTATTCTCATTTTACACCTTGCGATGACTTAACTGGACAACCTTCAAAAACTCATTTCTGAGGCTCTTGTTTTTTTTATGTTCTGCGAGATATGATGGTTTTTTTTTGGTTATCTATGGCTATTATTTAATTGTCAAGGGTCTCAAATGTACTTACGTTTATTTGTTAACGAGATATTTTTTATTGTTTTATTTATGTCATAATTTGAACAACACTCACAAATTTGAACATGCTGTTTTTCTTAAGGCACATGAACACCTTGCAACATCTGTAACTGAAAGAAAGTAATGTTGTTAAGGAAAACGTTCTCATTATCAATTATTTAAAATAATAACCACTTTATTTATGCTGTCATTATGTTGATTCATAATACCTAGTTTAGTTAAAACATTTGACAACTCTAACTACATTTGAACCCGGAGCGCTTGCTCAGGGATCTCAAGCTTACTCACTAACTTAACAATACCACATACGTTAAGGTGAACACAATGTAATACACTGTACATGTTTTAAATATTGATCCCCTGCACACACATGCTCACTTTTGTGTGGTTATTTAACTTAAACGAAAATTTTATTTAAGTAAGGTTGTTTATACCAACATTACGTTTTACTAGCCATACTAAAAGGAACTACTGGTATCAATATTATCACATAAATTTTATACGAAAGCTCAAGGTGTATTTTCGAACAAATTCTCTCAAATAATTCAAATGAAGCCGTTACTGACCCCATTTGAACTTAACTCTGCTTATTATTCGAGGCAACAAAATGCCAGCGATTTTAGTTCATTATTATAATATGAAACGAACGTCAACCATTATGAAATAATTTAATATACTAAATACATTCTGATACGTAATTTTCAAACAACAAATATAGTTCTATTCATTTTTATTATTTATTATATTATAATTTTATAACAACGTTACTAAAAAAAATATTGTTTGGTTCAAGGGAACGCATGGGGATCTTGGGGCTAGAACAACGTGGTTGTTTTTACCACATATTGTTCAACACAAAGAAATAATCTCCAAGTATATATACTTGGTACAAGGAACTACTTATTTTTCTCAGTGCATCCATGTGGCGCGACACAACTCGAACGTGTCCATGTGTTCGAAGTGCTGCAGAACTCGTCCCCGAGGCGAACTACAATATAAAAAGGGATGCTATCAACACAACAGGACAAGTCATAACGGAAAGCATGCACGCCGAAGTGATATTGTACCACAGCGCCACAGGTATAGCAATAAGGACGTCTCTGGCTGACATCACTTGCATGGCCGAGTGCGAAACATGTATGGTATGTGTGTCTCACGTTGGCACACCCACCCATCAGTATCATTCCTTTAGTTTGCTTCCTTGTGAGTGCAATTACTTTCAGAGGATGAGTGCATATTACGCCATGTCGGACAATATTAATAGTGCACCACGAAGAAATCATGCGAAAACCACCGAAGGATGTCAACAGGAAGAGTTCGGGCTGGTGTGTACATGAATCCATGTTGGTGCGTAACCCGCACACCCAACAGTCGCACTGCAAGCACCAACCAGTGGTCGTAGACAATGGCGTGTGGTCAAAGCCTCACTATTGTGAGAAACACCAGACGATGTCAAGCAGGTGTACAGAGTAAACAAGAATGGTTTCAAGGCTATAAAGACGTATGGATGACTTCGAGAAAGGACTCAAGTCTCGCTGAAATCTATAGGATGGTTATACCACGGTTTAGCCTACTGTGTGGATGGTTCGCACCATTCTGTCCAATGATGTTGGGAGCAGTGGATACATGGCTCAGGATGGACGAGGTCGACTACCAGTAGAGAGGATTGATGGATAGTGCGCCAGGCGCAGAGGCGACCCGAGCCACGATGTCGGCCAATGCTACGGCTCCTTTGTGCCCACAAACATTCCCCATCGCGTTGCGGAGGTGAATCTGCGATCCCAGAGCCCATAACGTGTTACACCATTAACTCTGCCACAGTGAAGCTCTATTTGCAGTGGTGTTCAAGTTTCAATATTTCAGCTAAGTGACGCCCGAAAGAACACAGCACGGTTTGCCCAGAACTGATCTCGTCTTTTTCAAACACTACCATACATTGTCCGCTCCCCTGACATGTCGCAATCGAGCATGTTTGGGACCGGTTGAAAAGCTGGATGCCGCCAGGCCACAGTATTCGGGATTGGGAACACACCATACAAATAATTGTGGCGTTTCTTCCTCAGCTCAACATCCTGCGTCCGTTGTACTCCGTGCCAGACCGTATTTCTGCATGTATCGTAGTGCGAGCGGGAGCGACACATTATTGCAGATGACCGGATGGCGTACCACGATGCACATGTGATTGTCTTGTTTTTATGACAATATATTTTTAATGCATGACTTTTTATGAATCCAATTTGCTATTCTAATAGTACAATTATTTATATAATATTTTATTATATGATTTTGGGCAATTTATATATTATTCATTAAAAATACTTATTCCTTTACAGTTTCCACAACCGGCACTATTCATTTTTTAAATAGGTACTTATTTTGCTTTCATCGCTTTATTTAATATTGTTTAACATGGAAAACTGAAATATATAATGTGTAGATATCTATGTGGTAAGTAGTCGTGTGCTATAAATATGTAATAAATTATATAGACCTGGATAATATATTCACGTAAATTATTTCAATATCTATTTTTCATTCCTTAAAATCATGTATACATGAATTTAATTGTATGAATATTGGTAAACAATAAAGTCACACAAAGTCAGAATTAAAATAAATATAGTTTAATGAAATAAAAATAAGGATATCTGCAGAGGTCCCTTATAAAGTTTTACATAATTTATGCTGCGCGAATTTTAAATTTTTTATAACAACCTGTAGTGTATAATTTTATATTTGATCTATCCAAACTCTATTTAAAGTAAGCTCCTCCTGTAATGACACATATGTACAAATAAAGGTTCAGTGTTCTTCTTAAGCCCGTGAGGTTATATCCAGGTAGCATGTTTCATAGAAACATCTAGATAAATTACTTTCGTAACTAACAAGTATATAAGTAATAAATGAGAAATATTATGCTTTACAAATACTNAACATCTAGATAAATTACTTTCGTAACTAACAAGTATATAAGTAATAAATGAGAAATATTATGCTTTACAAATACTCTGTCAATAAAAGTCATATTAAATGTTAATTGTTTGATCAAAATACTGGTGAAAGAAGGAAGATCATTAGAGATAAGTTCATTAGAGACGGAGCATATTTTTCAGAGAAGTAGAAACGGAGAAGGAATTAGCTATTTCCTGTAGTAAGGAACTTTTCTAGCATCTGTNAGCTATTTCCTGTAGTAAGGAACTTTTCTAGCATCTGTCTGGTGTGGTTTCAGGAAGTCGTGGAAAAACGAAGTCAGAATGGCTGGACCGGTATCCGAATCAAGGTCCTCCCAAATGCTGTAAGATGGTTTACCACTGCACCGCCCTGCTCGGTTTTAATATATTTATGAATATTCCACTGATTAAAATAGCAGTATCGCCATGCCAAATAAACAGTCCAATAGTTCTTAATAGTGGTTTAAGAAATTGNACATCTAGATAAATTACTTTCGTAACTAACAAGTATATAAGTAATAAATGAGAAATATTATGCTTTACAAATACTTTGTAAATAAAAGTCATATTAAATGTTAATTGTTTGATCAAAATACTGGTAAAAGAAGGAAGATCATTAGAGATAAGTTCATTAGAGACGGAGCATATTTTTCAGAGAAGTAGAAACGGAGAAGGAATTGGCTATTTCCTGTAGTAAGGAACTTTTCTAGCATCTGTCTGGTGTGGTTTCAGGAAGTCGTGGAAAAACGAAGTCAGAATGGCTGGACCGGTATCCGAATCAAGGTCCTCCCAAATGCTGTAAGATGGTTTACCACTGCACCGCCCTGCTCGATTTTAATATATTTATAAATGTTCCACTGATTAAAATAGCAGTATCGCCATGCCAAATAAACAGTCCAATAGTTCTTAATAGTGGTTTAAGAAATTGNTTCCACTGATTAAAATAGCAGTATCGCCATGCCAAATAAACAGTCCAATAGTTCTTAATAGTGGTTTAAGAAATTGTTTATAAATTTAATAAAGATATTATGCGTTAATTTAATTGTATTTTTTATATTTGTGCTGTTACAGACTTAAAGAAGTCGCATCTTTTATGAACCTACTGAAATTTCCTTCAAGCAAAGATGACAGTAATTGAAACTTATATTAATAAAATAATAAATTTCATTTCTATGTTCATGATGTAGGTTTAACAGGTTTACCAGATTAATACCAAGCAACTGTCGAGATTGGCTTATTTATTTTTTATTTTCTGAAATACGTGTTTAACTTATATTTAAGTGGATCTGTATGTAACTTAACCTATATATGGGACACTAAATATTATTATTTATCCGTTATCTTAAAGTGGTACATCTCTTGAAATGATCGTGTAACCAGCTAATTAGAAGTGCGAATTTATATTACTCCAGATCTAATTTACACACACATAGAAATTAGTGTTCAAAAGCCAGAGGTTTGTAGGACTTTGTACTAAATGACGTTAGAGTTATACATAATCTAGGAAACTTGCCCATCATTGATCAATCGTGAACCTCTAAATGTGCTGAAGATAAAATAAATATATTTTGTGTAAATGTACATAATAGTTTTTAACGTTTGATCGTATTATCCTGCAGATTTATGTTAATGGCATTCATAGAAACAAGATAATTTAAAATTTTACTCTTTAATGGTATACTTAAACAACCGAACGAAATAAAAAAAAATTGTTGTCAAATAAACAATTAAGTATATTCTTAAGTTTATTCAATTCATTTTGAATTATGCCTGGAATTAGTTTTTGGGACATAGAAAAGATTCAACACATAAAAACAATTTCTTGAATTAAAATTAATGTATTAAATCTTTAATTTAATATATTTATATATTAGTCTACATATATAAATAAAAACATAAGACATATTAACGTTTTATCTCGTTTATGCAAGTGAGGTTTATTTTTCGCTTGTTTTGTAAATAAGGAGAAAAGGGTTTTAGAAATGTGTATATACAAAAACAACATGACTGAAATGTTTATATCCGATAAACGTTACATTTAAGGTCTCATAAAATGAAGGATTTTTGGTGCAGACCTAAAACAGTGGATTATTTTATAGCTTCTGTCCAGCAGTCTGTAAAAAAATTACAAATATTTAGTTACTTGGTGAGGAAATAAGAGCGAAAGTGTCAGTAAGGCGACTCTTGCCCCACGTGAAGCTGCACATTCGCCTCTGCTGGAAATTAATCTTTTCCAGCTGATGGACCGGTGCCTCGGAGCCGCGTACCGAGTGTGCTAGCGGAGATTTCAGATTTTGAATCGTCTTTCCGAGGGGAGGGGGGGGGGTCGCTTCTTGCGGCGTCGTGGCCCGGATACGCACCAGGCTGAGAACTCTCTCACAGCAAACCTTACTTCTACCTCAAGTGTGCCTGGGAAAAAAAATCCNCGGATACGCACCAGGCTGAGAACTCTCTCACAGCAAACCTTACTTCTACCTCAAGTGTGCCTGGGAAAAAAAATCTGTTACACCGACCAACCGACTCTCTGTCCCACATAGGCAGATTACGATTCACTGGGCACTTTTCAAAGACCGACTTAATTTCTTCTTTCCCAAAAGGATTTTTTTAAGGGGCTGGCCTATTTGGCACTTGAAATGTGATGGAGAATGTTTGAAATCCATGTTTCCCCACGGAGCTTTTAAACGTGCGTCCATTGTGCCGATCTACAAAAGGAACAATCACTTCAAAAGGAGCTAATTGAGTGCTTCCAAGACGTCACACTCATTATAAACATAATTTCAGAGTACTACAACAGAGCACAAAGCGGCTTTTACAAACACCTCTACCTCAAAATACACGCGTCAGATACATAGAAAAGTACTCAAGGGCCCTCCAGTAAACATCACTAAAGACATTTCACCCAATAACATGAGAGCGGTACAGTTTAAAGGCCCATAGTTACCTGCAGCTCGACGAGAACACTGCACGTCATTACAGAGTCCTGCGCGTAAGGGCGGTGGGGCACTTGATGGGCATACCGCTCCCACACTTCTTGGCCTCGAAAACGGAAAACGGCTCCATACAGGTGTGCCACAACCCCCCCCCCTCGCAAAGTGGAAGAGTAGCAGGTCTTGACCATTAGTACAAATGAACAGTAGTTATTGAACCAGAAATTTTATTTCAAAGACAGCTTGGAACAAAACTTTATTGTAAAACTGTTAGTCTAAGAAAATAAAAGGATTAAAACTTTCTGATCCCTTCCTTCATATGCACCTGTGGCTTTTATGTGTGTTAAGTATACAGTGAATATTTGCTACACATCAATTAAGTGAACAATTGTAATTCGCAGAAACGTGTATATTTACTACATGGGAAATTATAATCTTCTACCTTTTTAATTTTTTTTTTCAAAGTTTCAAAAGTCTTTAAGGGATGGATGAATTATTTAAATTAAATTACTAGTAAGTATAATAATTTTCTCATTTTATAATAAAAAGCAGAAAAATACATATTTTAAATTAAGTGTATTGTTATAAATGGTTTTCACTTGTTACTCACAGCCAATATTTACATAAATGCCTATCACATAAACAACCACTATGATCAAAAAGATAAAATCACTTACTATTATTTGTTTATTACCACCTGCTGAATAACTATTTAAAATTACAGATTTGATGTACTGATTTTGTGCTTAAAATAAATATAATTTGCCTTTTTAGTCACACATTGTTACTGTCCAAATACCACCGTCTTTCTTGTCTGGAATGTTTCAGAACACCTCCTGAATCCCTACCCTCCTTGGATACACAGCCCTCCGCAGAACTCTTTCGCTCGTCACCGCTGCTCACACACTCGTCTGCCGTAGTCTCCGCAAACTTGTTCCTCTTCTTTTATCCTTCACCGCACTTCACCAGATAGCCGTCACAGTCTGCCTACCCTCCAGATGCGGCGGTATTTCTGGGCAGACGCCTTGGCCAACAAACTTCTTCATACATCACGTTGCACTCAGGAAGGTGATGATCAGGAGAGTTTTTCATATGTTTTCAAGTCGTTGGCTCCTCCAGCACAAAGAAAAAACGGGTTGGGGGTGGAGGAGGGAGGGCGTGACACCAGCCCAATTCATTCGTCAATCTCTCCCCATGGCCAGCTGGCGTGGCGTAACGGGGATGGGTTCACCTCAGTGAAAGGCATGTCACCTACACTCTGCCGAGACTGGCCGTGCGTAACACAGGTAACATGGCGCCCATAGCGGCATTCCGCGCGAAACACTGCCTCCTCCTTATATCTGTTCGTCCAGAACAAACATTACAAGTTCTGGACCTTCGTAGAACGCCAGGCGATTTTTTCCATTTTTTATAAATGATGATAGGACATACTTGCTTAACAACCTTTACACTGATATATGCCGCATCCAAGGTGTTTTTTCAGACCACCACACCTACTGGCATTGGTGTGGCAATAGTTTGGATGTTAGACTACTCGCCTACATCCTAGACGAAACAGGTTCGATTCCCGGGGGAGTCGCTCCCTGATTTTCGCATGTGAGAATCGTGCCGGACGATGCCGCTGATCGTTGGGTTTTCTCGGGATCTTTAATTTCCCCTGCTCTTCCAATCCAGCACTACTCCATACTCATCTTGCTTCACCCTAATCGGCTCTAAAGGCCTCGATGTTAAGAGCGACCCACATCTCTTCTCTCACCATTCCCCTGAATACACGTGTGTACAACTATATTCCATAACTGGACTTCTCTCATAGTTTTGTCTAAATAAACTTTCGGCAACGTTCTTAGGCAGCCTGGATCAAGTATCCTTGTTCTTCTTACCTTTATGTAGCGATCATTCTTTCTTCCCTAAGGTACGGTGTTGCCAGTAGTTTGGCTAGGCTGTCCTTTGGTTTATTATTATTTGTACTGTCACCAGATCCCTGTAATTATTAGTAAAGCTGTCATTTGGCCCATTTCTCAATTGATGTTAAAGAGTGGTATCCATGGACACTGGGGTTGTAAGTGTCCTCTCATTCCAAATTTCAATATTTTCGGTGCATTATTTACGAGGGACAAGTGTAGCTTCCGCCTTCACACACTCTAGCCTTCTCAATAAGCTCTCGGTATTGTTCACTTCTGGCTATCGGGACCTGCAGTTTTTACGGGTCACTGGGCTCTCAAATGTCCTGTTTGGTCACACTTGCAACGTTACCGGCACTTAGATAGACAAAAGCTGAACTCCTTGGCACAGACACCAGTAGCGATTTCAAGTCGTACTGGCTTCAATTATCTTCAAGACATCCAGGATGTGACCGAGATTTCCATCACCGTCATGGCACAGTGTAGCTGCCTGAAATGCATTTTCGTAGATTAGCTCCTGCTTTGCCGATTCCACCTCGAATGTTATGGCCTGGGCATCTTGCATGCTGTGTGGCAACCCCATCCGCACCACTTGGTACACATCCGCATCGGCCATAGGATTCACGAAGAAGTCGACAGAGATGTTGTCGAGTGCCTCCTGGTGATACATCTCCAGAAACAGATGGGAAAACTGTAGGATGTCCTGCCACAGCTCCTGCAGAGGTTTCTCTGGTCGCTTTTCAGTTCGGCATGTATGAAAAGACAAAGAGAACGAACACCTAAAACTTAATGTTTTGTTTATATGTGATAAACCAAATTTTAACATGAAAATAATTACGGAAGATAAAGCAGTAAATCAATGTGATTATTTTAACTTGAATTAATTTTGTGAACCAATTATCTGTGAAAATATAAATGATGCTACATAAGTAAGGATTATTCATAATATAAAGGGAATATAATAAAATACTAGTGTTTCACAGCCGAATTTCTAGTCAATCCGCACTTGCCAGATAAACTTACAAATGGCGAAATTAAAAAGAATTTACGGATAAATAATGAGCCTACTTTTCTCTACATAAGTGGAAATAAAATTTTCGTGAACTTCTTAAAAGCTTAGATAGTAGAAAAGGGTTGATGACTCATTGACAGCAATGTCATTACAGATTAAACTAGAAACAAATGAAACAGTACAGATACAATTAAAGTACACGAGTGACTTACACGAGATTTGAATTCAGAAAATCTCAAAAAACTAAACTTGCTTGCAATCAACCGCATCACGGAAGTAGGATTCGGAGCATCAACTTCGGATGTAATCAATGTACTTTTTTTAATGATAGGGTTCACTACTCCGAAATATTTACTTGGCCATATTTTGGGAGTAAGTGTGTAAGTAACCAAAACATATGGCCTACCATAATGCTACTAGTGTGAGAAATTCGAGTGAAAATGATTAACTGGTCACCGAGATATGGTATCAAAACTTTATTTCCTTAAATGGTACTATCTTACAAAATTACATAAAAAGAGATGAGGCTATGTACACGATGTTTGCAATAGGTAATGCCAGCCTACAAATTGTGATTGAAATTCTGAAATTTTTAAATATATATGCGAACCATATGAAACTATTTATTTGGGCGCTTTTTTTAAAATCATTGTCTGGCACCTTATAAATCATGTCGTTTTACATGGCCATCTGTAGATGTGCAAAAGTTTGTAGAAATCAATTTAATTATTCCACACATATGACAAACTCTTCAGTTTACTCACCTGATACTACTTTGCAAAAAAATCANGAAATCAATTTAATTATTCCACACATATGACAAACTCTTCAGTTTACTCACCTGATACTACTTTGCAAAAAAATCAGGCAATGAATTATTTATTCATGTGGCACTATCTTAAAAAATGGAGGACCAAAGAGGCTTCATGTAGACATGTTTGATGTTTGTGATATGTACATACACCCAGAATATATAGTTCAGTTGAAATTGATTAAGTTTTTTTCGAATGTAAAGCATGCTATGCTAAAACATCTAGATGGGTGCCATTTTAAAAATAAAAGTCTGACACACCTGAAACATATTTATATATATCGACTGTGGCAGTACCACTTGATTGCCATATTTGGTAGGAACCAGTCAATTATATCCCGAGAAATTACACAAAAACTTGATTAACTCATGTAGCACCACCTCACAAAATGCTTGTAATAGATGCCATCAGATAAAAAAAAATTGGTCGAAATTATACAAATAGTATGGTAGTTACACGAAATAAATATATAATATTTGTCTAGCTGCCATTATTAAATTACGTGCCTAGTAAAATTTTTGTTTTTTATATTTACCTGACCTAATAATATTTCATACTTAACAAATTTTGTAGAAATCGGTTGAGTATATTTCGAGATATCTTTCAAAATGGCGGACAAAAGTGGTAATTAGTATTTTTATATGATGTCTTTAATACATACCAACATAATACAAAATTTCGTTCGAATTGACCAAATTTTATGGTAGTTCTACCAAAAAACCTGTACATATTTGTGTGTTCACCATTTTGAAAATAACTGCTTAACGNCCAAATTTTATGGTAGTTCTACCAAAAAACCTGTACATATTTGTGTGTTCACCATTTTGAAAATAACTGCTTAACGAAGTTTAACTATCCATTAAATTGGCTTATCATAATATTTGTTTGCTAAATTTGAAGAAAATTGGTTGATTTGTTTTCGTGATATAACATAAACTTTATTTTTTTAAGTCATGTTATCGTACAAAATGGCGGTAAAATAGGCGGTTGTTTGATTTATATGATTATTGTAATAGTTACAGTCAGTATATAAAATTCTGATGAAATTGGTCGGATGATATAGTAATTAAACCAAATAAAACTTAAATATTTTTTATGGCCGCAATATTTAAAATAGGTCTATAAATAAGTTCAATTACTTACATTTACCTGTATAATCATAGTGTTACTTACGTGCCAAATTTGGTGAAAATAGGTTATGTACTTTCCGAGATATAACCTAAAAGCTTAATTTTTTCATGTAGGGCTATCTTCTTAAACGGCAGACCAACAACAACATTCACCTCTGAATTAATTGCTTACAGCTTGCGATGCAAGCATGTAACATTTGTTTAGAATTGGTAAGCATATGCTGATTGTGCAGATCGATGGAAAAAAAATACAGTTGGAGTTAGACTCAGGTGCACCTTGTGGTATAGTTAGCGAGAAAACATTACAGACCATAAAACTAACATTCTCCCTTCAAAATAAAACAGTTGGCTATCTACACAGGTCACCGCATCAATTGTATAGGCAATTTACCAGTCAATTCCACAATCGGACGGACAACACATAGACTCAACCTTTATGTTGTCTATGGCGATTTTGATACTTATTTTTGACGAAAATGGATAGCTGAGTTTGATAGCGAGATATATCTTGTGAATTTATTTTCTGCTCCTAAGGCAGTTCTCTTATTAACTTGCAAGCTTCCATATCTGTACCTCGGACAGACCACTTATATGAGGAAGTTTTCAGTAAGCTAGCTGGCAAACTAACTGGACCACCTGCTGTAGTGCACCTGATGCCAGAATGTTTTAATTTCTCCACAGGTGCTGGTACTATAGGATGCATCCCTTTCTCTACTTCTAGCAATGTATGCAAGAAGACAAGCTTAGGCGTTGTCCTATCACATCGACTATCAAATGGACAGAAACGCCCGATCGCCTATGCCAGTCGTATCATAAGTGCTACAGAGCTAAGTTTTCCACAAATCGACAAAGAAAGTCTAGCCATAGTTTGGCTGTTGAGAAGTTCTTCCATTATTTGTATGCTCGTCAGTTTATGATTATTGACACAAATTTAACATCCAGAGAAATTACTTTCAGTGCTCTACATAAGCCGAATGGCTAATTATGCAGTGTGCCTTTTAATCTTTGATAATGACCTTTGTTTCAAGCCAACTTAATCAAAAGCGAATACTGATTACTGCTCTCGCGCACCACTTCCAACAACTGCTAATAACGTCTACAATGTTACATCAGAAGAAGGAGAAGTAATAGCGTATGATGAACTTGACGACTTCGTCCTCTATTATAATAAACAGCTACCAGTTCGAGCCTAGATCATTGCTCGAGAAATACGAAAAGATCCTCACTTAGGCGAGATAGTTAAACTGTTGGAGTCGGGTCGAAGTTAGGCATGTTCTAGTTTCAAAGAACCAGCATTAAACTACACTCTAGACGCTACTGTTTGCTCTTTGACCTCCGATTCATCGTACCACCCACACTGCATCAAGTGATCCTCAACAATCTACATGCAGCATGAGTAGTTATTGTGACGATGAAAGGCATATCTTTAACTTTCGTTTACTGGTCAGGTATTGATGCAGACATCGAACATGTCGCGAATTCTTGAAGTGAGTGAGCAAAACACTGCCATGCCCTGTCCAAATTTGGCGATCATCACTGGGAGTATCCCAATGGACCATTGGAATTCATGCACATCGACTATGAATGTCTCGTAGCTGGCAAGATACTGCTTATCATAGTCGATGCATACAGTAAAATGCTTGAGGTTGATACCTGCCAAATGCTGAAGTTTGGAAGTAGGTATTGTTTCTGCTCTGCGGCGTGAGGCGCCAACATTTGATGCTAGCCCTCAGTGATAGGGCGTACAAATACGTCGACACTGTTGTCTCTAGGTCCAATTTACTAATAGCATACACTTTATACGTGTGTTCACATAATCGAGTTTTATTATTGCTTGAACAGGTTAACTGGTACATGAACTCACGAGACAAAACTCTCCTCCCCTTTTTCTATGTTGGCTACGTATGGTTTGACGC
>NQII01003075.1:198843-224550 GCA_002778355.1 Clitarchus hookeri
GGGGGGGGGGAGATTCTTCACACTTGGTGTAGAACTACTTATCTGACACTGCTGCGCTGTCTTCCCACGGCTGGCGGCTTGGAACTGCTCTCGAACTGGGTGGGCGTCTCGACGCCTGGCTTCGAAGTTCCTTTTTCCCGGGTCCACGCAGTACTCTGCGCCTGACGACGGCCGGCTGCCGTCGACGTCCGCTCGCGGATTCGCTCGGTCCTCTTCCGTGTCCGTCGGCCGACTGCCCCGCTTGGTCCTGCTCCTCGTGGTTATGTAGGCTTGATAACATTTTCAACCTCTTCCTTCCCTGCACGTGGTCCGTGGTGCTTGTCGTCGTCCCGGGTCATAAAAAACGTGGCCGCTGCTCGTGTGGTCCGCAGCTGGCATGGCGTCGTCCCTTGGTTCTGGCCTGGAAGTTTATTGTCCCGTTCTGCACGCACGTCCGCTAAAAGCTCTCATGGTTTATAGCGGTTCAAGCCCGGGACAGGCGCAGCTGGTGGTGGGATCTCGGTGTCCCTTGGGCAGCTGCAAAATGTAGCTGTGTCCGCGCCCTGGTGCCTTCCGTTGTCTCCGGATGTCGTCTGCACGTGCAGGAACAGTTGCACGTGCAGAAACCTTTGGTAGCGTGCCTTTGCAGCTGCGAGGCTCCTGGCGTCCCTCTTCCGGCACGTCCACAAAACCCTTAATCCTTATTGCGGTCGTCCGGCTGCGAGCTCCTCCAGAGCGTGTGTTCTGACGAATAAAATATAGGGACGCAGAATGCGTCAAAATTAATTCCACTATATACATGACCACTTCCACAACAATAGCAATCCTGGATGAACTGTTTGAAACTTGTGGTGTTACTGTCACCATAGTTTCTGACACTGATACACAGTTCACATCTGCAGAATTCAAGATATTTCTACATGTCAGTGGCCTTAAGTACCATAAGGTTATAGCTGTATACCATCCCTCAACTAATGGACAAGCTGAGCTCAATGTACAGAATGATAAGAGAGCTCTCAGCGCAATATCTACCAGATCAGAATTCTTTACAGCAGAACATGAATGAGTTTCTACAGCAGTATCGGAAGGCACCACGTGCTACTACTGTACATTCACCTGCACAGCTGTTCTTGGGACGATATCTACGTACACGTCTCGATCTTGTCCGACTCGAAGATATGTACACTAAAATTATGGAGAAACAAGCTAAATTCTAAAATACATTACGCACATTCGAACCTGCTCATTCCGTGTATTTACTTTCAGGCAATCCACGCATGGACAAATTGATTCCAGGAAAAATCTTATAACGCCTCAGAGACCTTCACTATTATATCGACTATGTTGGGAAGTGATTCAAATTACACGTCAATCCTATGCGAGCTCAGCGAGCAGAGGAATTCTCCCACCAACCTGCTCTATCTGTTCAACGACATGTTCCGAAGAACAATGCCACTGAGCCTCCACGAAGAATACATTTCTCTCCTCGTTCGAATATCACAGAAAGTTCATTTTCTCAAGTATCCAACAGTACACTAGAGCCAAATGCATCTTCCATAACAACACCGAAGATCATAACCAGTATCCATACATTCGGACTTCGACTAATCTGCGTCGATCATGCTGATGCTTTCCACGAAAAGTATGCTCACCAAATAATTAAATTTGTTGTTCAAATGTTCCTCCATTTTTATTTTTCTAAATTCCATAAAGGGGGAGGAAATGTTATGTATGACAAGATAAGCAGAACGAAGCAAGAAACATAAGTTTTTTTTATATCTGTGATAACCAAATTTCAACTGTAAAATAATAACACATAGTAAAGCAGCAAATCGTTGTGCTTAAAATATTAAGGATTAATTTTGTGTGCCAATTATCTGTGAAGATATACAAGCATGGTAGGCGTGTCGCAGGTAAGGGTCATCGAAACGCAGCTCCAAGGCCGACACCAGTGTGGAGTACTCCAGTCTATGTTCTGGCGGGGATTGCAGTATGCTCAGTGCAGGGCTTCTCAATACAGCTGTAATGTAATAAGCACGCTGCTCGTCAATCCAAACACTCAGAGTGGTGACGATCTAGAACTGGTACCGGTAATCGTGTCAAGATGTCTGTCCATCATGGAGGCAGGCTTAGTTATGACGCTTGTACACATCTCTGGTTGAGGCTCACCTACAGTGCAAAACTGCTGGGCCTTTCCTGCAATGGCTGCATTAGCGGCCACTTTTACCATATCTTCGCTGCTTGCTGGCTCATAGCATCTTTTTCTCTGGTGCTGTAGGAATTCTTGTCATCCCTTCTTGAGGGCGCTCACCTCCTGTTCTACCCTACACGCGTCACTGCGTATTCTTTCACTTATACTGTCAATTTTCTTGTCCGCACAGTCTATTTCATTATTCACTAGCTTGATTATATCTCATTAATTAATTTTAAATTATTATTTACAGTGGATATTTTCCTATCCACATTTTCAATTCATACTGTCTATTTTCTTATCTACATTCTCATTCACTTTGCCTATCTTCATATCCACATATGCGTTCTATCTATTTTCGTGTCTACTAGTTTGTTAACACTCCCTATATTCCTGTCACCTACTTCGTTAACATTGTCTGTTTTCTACTGTTTCCCGAATTCTACTTATTTGACTATTTACACTTAAATATATATTCTTTGCAGATTCCTTAACTTTGCTTATTTGGCCACTTAGTCCTTCAATGGAAGCATAGAGTGCTTTTATATCTGAACACATTATCCTAGTAAGAATCCATGAACAATAAAATTTTCGGCCTTCCACCATTTTCATTATTGTTTTTGCCAATTTAACATACTAAGTAATAATAAAATACTATATAATATTATTTCAAAACATAAGTTTTTAAAATGCCCCATTGCACTTCTACACCAGTGTTACCATTTTTCCAAAATTTCTGGCCAAAATCTGGCTCATTAAGTAATAGAAAAGTTAATTATATTAAAGAAATTATAATTATTTCTTAATTTATTCAAAATAAATCCGCAGGAATGTTTAAAATTTTGTAATTGAACATTAATGTATTTCGCGTGCTATTAACATGCAATTTTTCATAATTGCGCTTCGCCTAAGATACATGAAAACAATAAAATTGGTTAAAACGGTCTCTATGGACAGTTTATTATCAACTTCTTAAATAGTATTAAAAATAGTATATTTGATATCCATTTAGTGCCCATAATTACAATACTGTACAGTCAGTATCACACCAATATTCAGTTCACCTTGTTTCAGTCCAGATATCATCGGTTATTTCTGTTTTGTATCACCATAAGCGCTCCCATACACAGTAGTCCTCCAGCTGTCACATGCCTAGCTCTCCGCAGTGTTCGCGCGCACTCATTCGTCGCCGCCACACACTCTTCTGCCATAGTCTCTGACACCCCCGTTCCCACTGGCACTCTTCTCCATCCTCCATTAGTCGCCCTTCGCCAGATATGTCGCCTTGATGTGTCGCGTCTCGTCGCGGCAGGTGAATTCCAGAAGTTGCTTACGCATACTCTTTAGTCGTCGACTCCTCTGGCATTGTGGAGGGGGAAGTGACGCCAGCCCAAGTCAGCTGTCAATCATTCCCTTCGTCGACCAGGCGACGTAGCGGCGGGTGGGCCCGCCTGAAGGAGATGACGTTCGTGGTGAGTCATCCGCCCACTGACGAGACTGGCCTCGCCCTACGTAGGTAACACGGCGCCCAGCGTATAGTAATATCTTAACGAATTTATGTGTTGACAAAGTTAACATTTACTCTCTATGACGATAGTTGTGGAGATAATGTAACAATTGTGTGACCAGTCACCTGTTTATTTCAAAATATACAAATATAGGCAATTATTATTCTAAGAGCTAGATTTTAAAAAGTGCTTAAACTTACATCATGTGTATAGTTAAGCACGAAGTACCAAAGACGACAAATCGCATCTTGCCGTTTATGAATAAATTGAATGAGTGCAGCATTTTCAAGTATTTCGACTCCCGCGTATTCAGAACGCAAGGTCGTCCTCAACATTTGTAAACATAATCGCATGACGTTAATCCTTAAAGTTAACTTGAGCCATAACAATTTGTTTGTGGTCGTAAGATCAAGTGACTGTTATAAGCAAGCTACAGACTATTTATTAATAAATCTTGAAGTCTGTTCCTTAACTTAGCAATAACAGCCATAATTACGTACTTCATTTAACTATCCATACTAGTTGTTTTTTCACCTTAAAATTCTCTATGTGGCCATTCATAGAACACTAGAAATATCACCAGAACCGTTTCGAAATTAAAAGCATCTCTCAAAACATTTTTTTAAATATAAACATCTCATTGCTGGAAAATATAAATTTATCACTGTACAGTGAACAACATTTTATTTTCTAATTCTCAAATTTATATCTTAATTTTTTCTGGCATTTCGTTGTACATATTCCTGAAATATTTCCGCCGAAGGGTCAGATAGGTCTCAATCATTGATGTACTGAGACCTATAGGGAAAAGTTAAAATGATTTTCTGTATTCACAATCATAGTATTGGCCCATCATTCTGTAAAAAAAGTTACTGCAGCATAATTACTTAACTGAATTTGGAATTAAGATTTAAACGGTGAGAGAGTATAGCGAGCCTAAGGCATGATTTACGGCACTACGATTATACGAGGCAGGCGCCAGTGAGTGACGTGATTTCTTCTGCCTACGCATTACGTATCCGTCGAGCCACCGGCCGGCTGTACAGCTCAATATGCAACAGTGCCGGAATGCAAGGACGGAGGAAACGGTAGAACCCCGAGAAAACCCGCCAACAAACGGTATCTTCGACAAAACTACTACTAGCGAAAATCTGTACGTGGCGCCACTGGTAATCGAACCCGGTCCTCCTGGGTGGGAAGTGAGCAGTCTGATAACTACACCACTGTGCCTCCTATACAGCTATGTGCCTCCTATACAGCACTGTGCCTCCTATACAGCTCGCACTATACAGCTCTATACAGCTCGAGTGCTTGCACTTAGAGCGGCTCAAATACGCACCTTCGCTTTTTCAATTGAAACTGGATGCTTAAAACAGTTGTTCTGAATTTTACAACACGTTTCATAATTGATTCATAACACCAGCTGTTGCAAATAATTGCTGAACACTGTTTTTAAAACGAATTTATTATGTCTTTGAAGTAATTTGACACAAAGTAAACACGTCAACACTGAACTATATAGGTGCGAATGAATAGAAGAAACAGAACTAAAAATTCTCATAGAAATATTCTAGTTTACAGATTAATTGTAACAGATAAAGACTATATTGATATGTTGTTACTGTTCATTAAATAACACTACACAAATTAAGTGCATTATGATGTTCTTCCAAGTTTTTGGAGTAAATACTCAAGAATAAATACCAAAATTAAAAGTGGACATCATATTTAATGTATAAAGGTGCAATGATCTTGCTTTAAATACAATCAATAACCTTGCTTGAAAGTAATATAATTAGATTTTCATGTTAAAATTATTTTGATTTCTATTTTAGATTTGATCTTCAGATAGGCCTGATAGCTTTCCATATTAACACATCTCCTTGTTTCAACAAAGCACCTGGTTACTTCCGTTAGAAAAGTGAAGTTTGTTTTGCGGATTATTTATATATTCCTTAAATATTTAGGACTTAATATTTTACTTTCAAAAATTTTTCACGAAAACTGTTAAAATGTGTTTTGCTGTTAGAAGGCAACTAAACTACTTTTCAGATCGGTCCGAAATAGCTCCTTCAAAAAAAAAAATTCAACTTTTATATTTAGATTTTTAAGAATGTGCAGCGATTTTCGGAAACTATTATGTCTACAAAAATAAAATAAATGAAAACGACTAAATAAAATTATTACATCGTGTCTCAGCAATGTAATGTAATTTCGGGAGAACAATATGTGTAAACCATCTTAGCGTTTGTAGTAACACTTCTTCTAATGGTGTTATTTATTCGACTTTAGCATATGAAATATAATAATAATAAGATTTAGATATGTTTTCAATATAATCTACTTCTGTTTTTGAAGTAGCCGAAAGGGTTACTTATATCATTTAAAATAGCGAATCGTAAATTTTAGCTCACTGTGAATTGTGCATAAAATAATACATTTTTTAAACTAGAATTTAACGTTATTTAATAGGTTTAATATTTTTAAATCCCACCAAAGAAAACTGGGGTCGATACTTGGCGGTGTAACAAGGATTTTTGCGTGTGGGAAACGTGGCGGACGTTTCTGTTGGCTGGCGGGTGTTGTCAGGGCACTCTNTTATCATTTAAAATAGCGAATTCGAAATTTTAGCTCACTGTGAATTGTGCATAAAATAATACATTTTTTAAACTAGAATTTAACGTTATTTAATAGGTTTAATATTTTTAAATCCCACCAAAGAAAACTGGGGTCGATACTTGTCGGTGTAACAAGGATTTTTGCGTGTGGGAAACGTGGCGGACGTTTCTGTTGGCTGGCGGGTGTTGTCAGGGCACTCTCTTTCCCCCAAGTGATTTATCTTCACTTAAATGTCACCCTCACAGGTGCTCTGGACCTAGGCGTGTAGCGCTTGCCATAACTTCTCTACAACATATACCCACAGCCTGGGCAAGTGATAGTCTTTAGGAAATGTGCATTGGTCTATATAAGCAGTATTTCTATAATAACAGTCAGATGCAGCACTGTATGACATGTTTATTTCTGACCAGGAATAGCTTCCTTTGCAATGTGTATCGCGTTAGTGCCGAGAGCAGCCAGGCGCAATGACTGACGGTGACGTCAGGTGACAGCCTTCCCCATCTAAACTGTGCGCGCGCTTATTTCCTTTGTTCGTACTGCCAAGGGCACGACTGTTGAATGGCAGTGCCCCTGCATGTGTGTTGGAAACATGTGGATTTTACTCCACCCATCTCCCGACGACCAACTGGCCAACAACCCCCGACACAACATCACTTCATGTTAAAGCCTTGCTTTCTTGATTTGTGGGTAGGACACTTGTAAAACATAGGTAAGATTAAAAAACATTTTTTATACTGGATGACCACGAGGAGGGTTGACCTTTATAAAAAAAACATTACAAATGTAGGTTTTCAAAAAATATATATTTACCTTATTACAATATGTTCGTGTGTGAATGGCATTTATTTATGTAGTAACAATCACGTCAGGAAAGTAATGCCCGTCTTCACTGATGCAGTGCATTCACTCGTTGTCGTTCTCGCCATCAGCATAAATTACCATTAATTCCTGGCGACACAGTAGGTGCCTGCTGTACCCCAGCCTAGATATAGGCGTCCCCATTTTACACTGCGGCGAGAAGGGTTGTCACTAATGATCGAACTGTACTCAGCAACGTAGAGTCGTGGAGGGGGGTTGGTATGGTCATTCTCTTCTTAAGGGATCGCCACTTCAGTAACCACGGAGCAATGATCGGTTGAACACCACGTGTTTACGCCCAACTTGGATGTAACAACTGTGACTCGGTGGTTGCGGCTCAGCGATTATTTGGTCGTCATTTCAATGTCGGCCGGCATGGAGAGGTCCCAAGCCGAACAAACATCAAGAAGTGGGTTGCGAAATTGCGAACTACTGGTCACATAATGAAGACAAAACTACCAGGTGCTTCCGGAACGGTGAGACCAGAAGACAATATTGAGAGATTGAAAGCGGCAATAATTAACAGTCGTAACGTTCGGTTCAGCGCCACGTAATAGTATTACGTTTGGGACGTGAATCGGTTCGGAAATTCTTAAAAATTGATAGCAATTTTCATTCCAATAATTGAACTCGATGCGCTAATGTTCAGAACTGACGAGGCTCATTTTCACTTAAATTGGTTCGTTAATCAGCAAAACTGCAGATATTGGGCAGAGGCCAATCCAAGGCAGCTCCACCAGCGACCTCTTATTCACCCTGTGTCACAGAAAGGTGTGCAATATCCAGACGGTGTGTTATTCGACCCTACCTGTTTCTAGAAGAATGCGGTAGTGGACACTGTCACCTCTTATCGGTAAGTGGATAAGATCAGCAACTTATTTTCGCCACAACTGCAGAGGGTATACTCGTAAAATAACATATGGTTTCAGCAAGCCCATACCGCTACAATTACAATGAACCTCTTACTGGACTTGTTTCCAGATCATGTGAATTCCAGGTTTGGCGATGAGGAAACAGGAAAGAGTGTAAAAGACAAACCCCGTACGTTTAATGACTTGAAGGCACCCATTCGTAGTAAGGGAAGCTTCGGAAACAGAATTGAAAACTGCATCAGGGAAGACGGACGTCACCTTCCTGACATGATTTTTGCTACGTAACTTAAATGGCATACCTTTACGAACATTTTAGCAAAGGAAAATAAATTTACTTCGACAATCTACCTCTGTACTGTTGTTTATAAATGACAATCATCCTCGTGGTCGCGCTGTAAAAAATAATAATTTGATTAAAATTTTACTAATAAATAAACTGTAAATTAAAATTTAACTGAACAATATTTACTATAATACAATCATTAGTTAAATAGAATAATTGAAAAACTATTGGATTTTTAAATATAATTTTCACGATTTAAATATAAAAATGAAACTAAAATATCTCCCGCCTGGATTATTTCGAAATAACATTTAACAGTAAGCAATATAATTTTAAATGATAATATTTTTATTAATTAGCATAAAAAAGTTTGAATATAAAATATTAATTGCAATAATATTTATTAAAAATTGTCTTTTTCTGACCTCTACTATACTAATTAAAAACTATTTCAAGTAAAAAATAACTTCTCTAAGTGCCTGTGCGTTAGAGTATGTCCCGTTAAATCTTCGAACGCGACAACCAAATTTCACCAAACTCGGTACATATACAGTACTTGGTAAGGACACGTGACTTTCATTTTTTTCTACTACACCGGGCACATGCATTCAAAAGGGCGGCCGTTAAAATTTTTATGGTGTTACAAAATATCTGGGGAACCATTTAATATATAAAAATAATATTTCGTATGCTAGCAGAGTATTACGTATGCGTTGAATTAGGAAATTTTCCGCTATTTTGAAAGGTAGTATTAAACGAAAAAAATTACTTTTTTATATTATAACTGAAAAACTACTAAACCAATTCTCACCAAATTTGGTACGTAAGCAATACTGTCATGGGGCAACTGAACGTTAGTGATAAAACCTTATTAGGTACTTATTTTCAAAAAGGCGGCAATACAAATATTAAAGGTTTGTTTGAAGACACATTTGTAGCCCATTTTGTGTGTTTGTAAGATAGCACCACACGAATTAATAACGTTTTATTTCACATCACGGTATACATTCAACATACTGAATAACAGTGTGTGTTTCGCTTGTTGTTTAGTGGTTAGACTCCTCGCCTCCCACCAAGGGTTCCTTTCCCAGCGGAGTCGCCCCCGGTGTGGGGGTCGTGCCGGAAGATTGCCCTGGTCGGCGGTTTTCTCGACGGGGTTTCCTGTTTCCCCTGCCCGTTCATTCAAACGCTGCTCCATACTCACCTCGTTTCACCCTCATCGGCTCTCAAGACCTCGATGTTAAGAGCCGCCCAAATCTCTTCACTCATGATGTGGCTTTTCTGTTTTCGTATTGTTATAGTTGTGCTGTCCTCGATGTTTCTGTGTCGCTCGTTGTCTAACTGGATTATGTATATTTTGATAATATCACATTTTCATTGCGTTTGTGTTTCTCTTCCACGTATTGTGTTCTTACTTTTTTTTTCTTCGTTGTCATTGCAGACAATCGAAATCATATCAAAAATAGAATTCAGTTCCTGAACTCTACGTTCAACTCTCTCACATTTTTTAACACAACTAAAATTTTATCAAATTTTTTGGATGTGTCTTTAATGAAGTAAATAAATCTATGCCAAAGAAAAATTTCTTGAAAAAAATCAGTACCGGAAGCCAGTAAACGATTGCTCGAATGGTCCGCCAATGTATGAATGAATTATTTGTCTAATAAGTTTAGCTTTTGCGCATTTACTAATTTTTTTGTATGTTCTTTGCCATAAACACAAACTTACAAAATTTCTGAATCTCCATTGACCGTAATGCATATTTCTCGTTGAATATATTCTTTGAAATTATTCGTGTTTTGATGAGTTAATCGTTCATGTTAAAAATTTTATATTTTAATCTTCTTGTAATGGTAATAACTAATTTTTCCATATATTTAGTGAATATAATTTAATTAAAAAACTATTTTCCAAACACTCACCGATTAAAATGGACTCGTCATTAATTTCAAATGAACCTTTTTCTTCCATTGAAATGTATTGGTATCCGGGAGACTTATCGTAATCAGATTATACGGAAAACAAATTCCTATTTATACTTGGCACTCGCTTTAAATTTGACAATGTCAAATTCCTTGAATTATCTCCGCTGTTTGCCGCAATATGGATATGTCCATAACCAAAATCACGAATTATATAACCATTCGTTTTGTAACACTGGGAGATTTTTTAAAATATTAACCATTTAAAAATGTTGTCTAGTATTGTAAAAAATTTTTGTTATCATCATTGTCAACAAACCAACTGTGATTATCATGGTATGCACAAAACAACTCATTGATAGCAAATAAAATATCGTTATTTTCAAAATTAATAACTTTTTTTTTTTTTTTTTTTTTTTTTTTTTTTNTGCAACTTTTGACTACATGATCTGGTATGTACAGAAATCGTAATGATAATGGTGATGATGATTACTTTTCTTTGATACATTTACTTACATTTAGAGCTTCACAATCGCCAATAATATTAACAGTAATCCGACTCTTCAATTGTCTTTCATGCACAAAAATTATATGTGATTAAATCTGTCTACATTTCTTTCACTATAAGAAATGAGAATACAACTAGCTTTAAGGGAAAAATATTAATCTGGTAATGATTTTCGGATATTGAATATCAATGGAATACTATATTTGATTAAACTCACTCTATTATAATCTCCGGTTATTCAAAATATCCTTTAATTTTGAAAAATGTTAGCCATACCGTATCTGCTACCCTCTTATGTAGAAAATTGTATTCACAAATTAAAAGTTTTGTTTTCTGTTACACCGTCATATATTCCGTCTAATAATAGCCAGATATTTCTAGTTTTTTTACTCTTATATTTTTGTCAATATTTATTCGGGCACGTAGGAGGTTGAAATAAGCATATCGTTTGTGTCTGCATTTTTATTAATCTCTAGAGCATTATTAAATATTTCTACTGTATCTTATGTGCTCACTATCAGTAGGCTTTGGTGACTGCAATTCCCCGCCAAACTCTTCTACTCTGTCAAGAACACTTAGTAAGTGTACGAGAATTTAAACTTCCATATTTCTCAGTTAATAGCTTACTGATAACGCTTTCTCCAATTTTATCACTCACTTCTGAAATCATTCACAGTAACTAAATTATTAATTTTTTTACAATCGGCTTTAATGCCGACTTGGTCCATAACATGTTGGAATTATTTAAACTATAATGTAAACGTATCTGCAGGGAATCTTTTTTTTGTCAAGAAAAAACTTTTTTTTTTATAAAAAAAAAGTAAAAATATTAAAAAACAAGAACATTGTGGCACCAACATATTGCCGGTAACACTAAAACAATATTTTTAAATTATAAGTTTACTTTTTTCTACATATATACGCTGGTAAATTTGAATAAGTATGCATTAATCTAAGACAGAAATGAAAGGAAATTGTGTGTTGAAATAAAACTTTTTTATTGCCAATATTCTGATATTAGGGCGTACCCACTCCAATCACATCAATTTANTTGTGTGTTGAAATAAAACTTTTTTATTGCCAATATTCTGATATTAGGGCGTACCCACTCCAATCACATCAATTTGCATGGTATACCGTACTTATGTTAGTTTATCGAAATTTGGTAGGTAAAGGTTGACTCTTCCCGAAGATATGGTATCAAAGTAGAGCTATCTTACGAAATGGAGGGAAAAAAGAAGCTCTGTGTGTTAATATATTTGATGATCGTAAAATTAGCTACTGCCAGTATACAACGTTTAGTCTCGGATCTCTGATTTCGTGAATATAGTAAAGTAATAAAAAATATTAAGGCATATATTTTAAACATTAGTGTCTGTCCCACTTATTATATATTATTTTTCGTGAAGTAGTTAAGTATTTGTTTTTTCTAAACTATATAGACAAAGATTAACTGTTTCCCGAAATATGACACAAAAAGTGTATTTTTTCAGGTAGTGCTGTCATACAAAACGGAGGAAAACAAACTTACTGGATTAGCAATTTCGATATATGTAAATTCCATGCACAGTTACTATCAAATTTTCAAAAGTCCTGTTAAATATCAACTTCCAGGATATTGCTCCGCCTCATGCAAACACAGCTTCACCTGGTCTTCAAATTACACCAAATGTACAACGCACCACTTTCGTGCGTACTCGGTGNCAAATTACACCAAATGTACAACGCACCACTTTCGTGCGTACTCGGTGTAATAATATTTTGCATATGAACTTTTTCTTACTAGGCATCGTCAACAAACATTTTGTCACGCTATTTCATTCATATAAATTATGAATGAAATATCATAATTCATATACAAAATGGAACTAACAATTGAACGGAATTATAAATAAGGTACCTGTATGGTTACGTGAGAACAAAACACTATAGATGGGGTGATTTTCAAAGTTTTTATCCAAAATGTGTGAACAAACCGCAAATAGACTATAATTGATAACTAGCATAACAAGTTTAGTCGTAATATATGAAACAACATGGCACTGCAGATGCGACTGCGGCGGTAGTGGCCATGGTGTCACTGCTGGTNAACTGGCGACGGTCCCCAGAGGGCAGCTACAAACAACTGCAGCCTGCCCTCGGCCCAAGCGGCTGCAGTAATTAATATTCAGCGTGGCGGTCGGAGGCGCGGGGCCTGCTACGTGATACAATTACCGGCAGACGTGTGAAGAACGCCACCACGGACAAAATACTGCCGTTTCGACGAGGGGACAGGCAGAGTCCCCAAGTATCCGCGGGCCCATTTAACATACCCTGCTCGTATCCGCCCTTCCTCTGCCCTCCACCCTTCACCTGCAAACCAAGCTCTAAACAACTGCTCTAGTCAAACGACACCAAACATTCTAGACCATCTTTTCTTAGTCATCCGAGATGTTGTTTGGCTGCACTGAAGCTTTAAAACACAATGTACAATACAGTTCACTCAAGATTTAGCTATTTGAGATAAACAACTAAGTAATTAATAACACATGTTATCAAGCCCCAAGCAAACCGCACAACTCCAGTAGTACAGTAATAAATTAATAACCTAAATTTTTAGAGTCATATCTGCTTACGAAAGGTTTAAGAAAGATCTTACGTCCAGAATGTAGTATCGCTTTTTAAATTCTCNAAAGATCTTACTTCCAGAATGTAGTATCGCTTTTTAAATTCTCTTTTAATGTGTATTTTTGCTGCGGAAAAGGGTTATAAAGGTTATATTAACAACATTTTTAGGTACGTAATATCCGGAATAAGTAACTTAACATATTTTACGGATATTCAGCACAGCATTCTGTTTAATTTTGCAAGAAGAAAAAGTATCACTGCTGAGAATCATACTATGCGTCTCGAAGAACAAGAGAGAGAGAGAGAGAGAGAGAGAGAGAATGCATGCCAAGTCAGTGCCTTGTGCATAGACGAAATAGTCATGACTGCTCNAGAGAGAGAGAGAGAGAGAGAGAGAATGCATGCCAAGTCAGTGCCTTGTGCATAGACGAAATAGTCATGACTGCTCTGGGCGTACTGTGCGACAATATCAAGTGAAGCGCGGGATGGGTATGAGTAGACAGGCGGGAACGCCCTCCCCATACACTTTGTTAAGACCATCCATACCATCCGGGAAAGATGCTTGGTTTGCTTTAAGACAAGAGCACAGTGTTAAATATCGTTGTCGAATATAACATACAGGAACCGTTTTGTTTCTTGATTAATACCTGTTATTGTGCAACAATCCTAGAAACATAACATCATTTCGTCTACTCGAGAAATGTTGCCGTCATGTGTGCGTTTGGCTTGAGCGACGCCACTTGTGCTCTCGCTGTCTCTACCGCTGCTGCTGCTAGTTTGTAGGTTCAACAAACCTGAGGAATCTCCTCCTCCATCAGTCCGCCATTTACTCAAAAATCGTTTCTAGTTTTTTCACATCGTCGAATGTTTTTTTGCAGTCTGCTGGTGAAGTACTGTCTACTGTAGAATGAGTCAATTGCAGAATGTCAGAGTTCGCAATGTTAACATTTTTGTTAGCAACGCGGTATTTCACCAAACTCCAGATGTACTTTATTTGGTTTAAATCACAACGGTCTGGGGGTAATCTGATAATTGTGTGTCATTGGGACGTATTCAGTTAATTGACGGTATAAATTGGGTGGTTGCTGATGTACCCTAACCGCACTTCTAACCAGGCAGTGGTTGAGGAAGGTAGCGCTTCCTCTTCTGGCCTAGCCTTGCTACCCCTCAGGTAGCCTGGTCAGCTACCACTGTTTTTGGGTTGTCCTAGGCACACATCGATGGACTCGATTTCTGGTGAGTCCTATGGCTATGGCGAAGAGGTGGCTTCGGCCCCCTCTTCTGCCGCCGCACTACGCACTTCACAAAGGCAGAAGCCTTCTAGGATTGAGAGAGCCGTTTACCCGGATATAGAGGCGGGAAACGACTCAATTCACAGCTGGGATATTGCTCCTGTTTCACATGACACACAGTGGCAGAAGCCCAACAAAAAACACACTGCGCCATCAGCCAATCAGACAACACTTCGGGTACATCTACCAATAGAAAATGCTTTCTCACCATTGGGTGAGGAAAACGAGTCAAATTGCAGTACGAACACTTCCGAAACTGTAGTTTCAGAAACTACTAAACTTACAGAAAAACTCGGGCCTCCAGTGTACATCCCGGACACTACGAAACTTAGATTTTTGGTTAGAACATTCACGAAAGATTCTTTTCAGAAAATTACACTCACTAAAAAACAACACCTGAGGGTTGTTNACATTCACGAAAGATTCTTTTCAGAAAATTACACTCACTAAAAAACAACACCTGAGGGTTGTGGTAGCATTAGACGATCACCCTGACTTCTGTAGGGAGTTACAAAAACATAATATATCGTACTACACACACGCCAAAAAAAGCAAAAAGCCGATTAAGGTAGTTATTAAAGGGCTACCACACAACGCCGGCAAAAATCGAATACTTAGACACCTTAAAGACTTTAAATTCACTCCAATTAATGTTTGGAAATTTAATACACCAGCCGNAGTTATGGGAGCTTCGGCTTCCGGTATCACAACACTAAATGCCATCCGGTGGCGAATGAGGGTTCGGCGGCGGTACCCTAACCATTTGATGTAATTTATTAGCAAATTGTTCTTATTGGTAACGGTAGGAGAGAGAGTTGGAGGTTTGTTATCACGTATACTATGATATGGAGCTTTATCAAGAGCAATAATAATGCTTGGAGATGGAAGGTTTGGATGTAGTTGTGTTTTTTGCACCATTTCATGAAAGTGTTGCTATTCATTTTATCATGATATACTGCGCCTTTATTTTTGGCTATAATAATTAACATGGTTCCCTCGAGGAAGCCATTTTTACTACCTGTGTAAACTGTAATTCATCGCTTGCCTGGATTATTGTTCCTGTAAACTCATGCTACGTAATAAGGCTGCCAACACTTGTTAACATTGTAACTAGGATGAATCCATGTCTCATCGAGGTATATTACATTTAATTGACTTTCGCCTTGTCTATCAATTTCGCTTACAGATCGTAGGTATTTCGCTCGCCAAGCGAAGATCTCGTTTCTTCTCTTATAAGAATAACTGTTTATTTATACATTTTTGTAACTTGAAACCCATTGCTTTGATACATTTTCGCACAGTATCCCCACTACCTCTGAAATTAATTAATTTTGTCAACAATGCGAGCAAGTTTTTAAGGTGGGTATTGTATTTTTATCACCAAAAAAACTCTTTCACTTTATTTGCAGCAGTCCAACATCAAATTAATCGAACCGGCTTCTGGTCTAGCAAAGACATCAAATACCTATATTGCAAGTCATTATGACATAAAGAGTAGTGCAAGCAGAATTAATAATGAAGATCTAACTCATGGAGTGGACAATTCAATGACAGAGCCTAAAAGTAGTAAGTGTTTCGTTATTATTGCGTTTAATCCCTGCATTCCTTTAGTTGCATATTTTTTTTAGAATACAAATAATGCATATTTAAATAAATACTACCTTTAAACTTTAATGATCTGAATTAATAGTGCATTTTGTTGTGTAAGTAGTGTGTATACAAATTGGAGACGTAGTAGTTTAGAGGTTAGCCTATCTTGCATGTGCTGTGAATTTATATTATGCAAAGCAAGGTTGGAATTTGTATGAGGAAAGTTTATGTATGTAGGGAATTATTTTCCTGAAAATTATCTTATCAGATATATATATACTTAAATTATGTGTTAGGTACATAGGATAGTTATTTAATAATGTGACTGTATATTGTAGTACTTCAGACAGTTATGTTACATTTAAACCTCCAAGTAATTAATCGTATTTCCACCTTCCATAAATATATTTTTAAAATTATTGTGAGTTAAAATTGGTTTAAAAATGCTTTGGAGTATAGCACAAGCATTTGTGTGATACAAATTTAAGCTGGTCGTTTCGAATAGTCTAGGATCGTCGCGATTTCAATCCCGATATTAAAAATAGTTCAAAATGTTTTGCTTGTCATTGTCAACGTAATGTTTGATTTGAATGTATATCGCGTCCAAAATAAATGTTTTTTATTGCTGAAGATGCTAATGCAGCGCTACAGAAGCTCCGTTGGGGCGCATTTGACGAGTCCGCCGCACGAAGGGAAGTAAGACCGATCCTAAAGAGCGAATAATTTGTGACGGGAAGATATTTTTTATTTCTGCTACCAAGATGCCACTTTCTCATGGATATTCAGTAGACTTTAATCACGCAACTTAAAGATGGAAAAAAATTTTTTTTTGCTTGCCGTACTATTTTCTTCGCAAGTTAAAAACATGAGCATTGACTTAATTTCCAGATGAATCACTAGTAAACCAATTAGGATGTTTAGTAAAATTGTGTAAGGGAAGTGGCTAAATTATTTTTTATTTCAGCACATAATTCATCGACATCATTAATTTACCATATTTTTTAGTTGAGAAAAATAATTAAGTTACATAAAATATAAGTATTTGATATATGCATTATTTATTATGAAATCGGAGTATGTCTTTCTTTAGTGCACGTGTAAAAAAATTGTGTATGCATTCAATTTATATCATTTCACCGAGGTAAACAATATATTTCACTCACGCTCAACACCTTTTAGGAAACACCACATACAACCCAAAATACNCATTTCACCGAGGTAAACAATATATTTCACTCACGCTCAACACCTTTTAGGAAACACCACATACAACCCAAAATAAACACAAATACAGGACACGCACACGAGCTCACGCAGCCCCTCCCCCCCCATCTTTTAAAATACATATTTTTATGTAAAAACTAAAGTATTTGAAAGGTAATGATTGGTTGTACACATCTGATATAGCCTTAACATTTGAAATAGCTAAAAAAATGATTTTGTATTTTTTTTTTAAATAAATGGCATGTCTTGAAAAATCTATGGAAGTATTAAGTCAACAACACATAAAGTTAAATGTTTTATTAGAGACAAAAGAAAATAAAGGCAAGATCAACTACTGAAGATTGTTCTTATGTTACTGTTGAAAATGTATATATTTAGAAGAGGAAAATAAAATTAGACTTGCAAATTAAGCATTTGAAATTTTGAACTATATAAAAAAGCTGGAATTGTCAGAGATTGAGCAACGACTCTCTTTTCCAAGATCACAGTTTAAAGAGGATATTCCAAGACGTACAACTGCATATTGTGGAAATGAAGGTGTAATTTATGCTACACACGACAGCATTATTCTGTCTGACGAANCATTTCACCGAGGTAAACAATATATTTCACTCACGCTCAACACCTTTTAGGAAACACCACATACAACCCAAAATACGCACAAATACAGGACACGCACACGAGCTCACGCAGCCCCTCCCCCCCCCATCGTTTTAAAATACATATTTTTATGTAAAAACTAAAGTATTTGAAAGGTAATGATTGGTTGTACACATCTGATATAGCCTTAACATTTGAAATAGCTAAAAAAATGATTTTGTATTTTTTTTTAAATAAATGGCATGTCTTGAAAAATCTATGGAAGTATTAAGTCAACAACACATAAAGTTAAATGTTTTATTAGAGACAAAAGAAAATAAAGGCAAGATCAACTACTGAAGATTGTTCTTATGTTACTGTTGAAAATGAATATATTTAGAAGAGGAAAATAAAATTAGACTTGCAAATTAAGCATTTGAAATTCTGAACTATATAAAAAAGCTGGAATTGTTAGAGATTGAGCAACGACTCTCTTTTCCAAGATCACAGTTTAAAGAGGATATTCTAAGACGTACAACTGCATATTGTGGAAATGAAGGTGTAATTTATGCTACACACGACAGCATTATTCTGTCTGACGAANAAGACGTACAACTGCATATTGTGGAAATGAAGGTGTAATTTATGCTACACACGACAGCATTATTCTGTCTGACGAACAAACACGCAACATAAATCAGGAATGTTTTTTCTAAACCATACTGAAACACATAATGTTTAAAACATAGGCTCTATATAAAACATACGTAGGGTACAACATTTTTCACATGAAGTTGTGTATTTCTTACATTACTCGATATTTGTATTGTTTTATGAACTATTTTAACTGTGCATTTATTCTGTTCAACTTTTCCGTTTACCTATACCCAAAAACGATCCACGAGTACCAGTTAAATATTCATTCCTTCACCCTTGACTGCTTCTTGCGGTACATGCACTAATTCACCCACATCGTCATCTTACTCGGGTAGGAAGACTTCCTGGTGGTAATTTTAACTTCGTGCAAAATCGCACAGTGATACACATGCTTTTATTATTTTGCATGCGTAGGCAGGTTGTACTCTGAGGTGATTAACGCAAGTAAATGTTCTCTTCAAAATACCGAAGGCACACTCAATTACTCTTCTTGTCTTTGTATGTGCTTATAAAAAATCTAGTTATGCTTCATCATGAGGGTAAAACATACTGGAGGAATTAACCAGGTTTTTGTTGGATGGACACTATCACCAAGTATAATTCCACCTTATACATATAGGCCTCAGCCACCATCCATTCTCCTGCAGAGGTAACTAACTGTTGCACATAACCCTGGTATCATGCACACTTCAAGGTCAGCTTACATTAACATCATAAAATTGGTAATCTGGCCCACAAACAATCATGAAATTGATGGAGTGATTGCCATGTCTGTCAACATAGTCTGGTTCGTTTTCATTTGGAACGTCAATGTCTATTAATGTCCCATCAATATATCTAATTACCAAAGGCATATGTGCCACACTGTACACATTGACTACTTGAAGAACGTTGTTGGGCCATTGGACACACCTGGGAAGTATAACCTCATTTACTGCATTTATAAGTTCTCCAATAGCTCTGATAACATTTGTCTTACTTATACCATTCATATATACTACAGTATGATATTGAACTCCAGACCCAAGCCAATGTAAAGCCACCTGGATCAATAGCTTATCCATCAAGGAATGGCTTCTTCCTTTGGTATGTCGTAAATTAAGTCTAACTACCGTTTAACATTTCTTCTAACTTGTTTGAGGTTAGCAGAAATAGTCGAAATCTTTCATCAAATTAGAAGACATGTTGAGGTGCGTATATAACCTTATTTCCTAATACCCTCTGTATTCTCCATACCCTTCTCCTTAAAATAATCACATATTCCTCTTCCGAATCAGTTGATGAGCACATTTTATAACAACTTACTAATATAAAATATATGATTAATTTGTAAACTTGTCACAGTACTGACAATACTCAAAACATTTGTCATAAAATTTTACATTTGACAAGCTAATCCGACAAGTTAGTTTCTTTTGTGGAACAGAACGCCTGTCACAATGTGTAAATCTACTTGTAGGAAACTTGTCACTGGTCTCTTGTCATTTCTTTCTTGTCACTACTTTTAGGAAACAGAAAATCATGACTAGAACATACTTGCCACTAGTTATGCTTGTCACTTGTCAAACTTATTGCTTTGAGAAATATGGCCCACGTAGTAGATAAAGCCGCTTGCTAGCTATTGGCTGGAAGGAGACGAGGCAAGCGGCAGTGCAGGGAGGGTAGGGGTGGTGTGTGAGAGAGCAGGAGAAGGTAAGTTCACATTTTCCCGGGGCTTCACTAGAGTTGGTCGCGCTGTACCTAGGTCGCTCTTATAGCTCCCACAAACCTAGGCCTAGGACACACTACATACATGACAGACGGTGCGAGCGTAATGCACCATATATGACTGAAGGGTGAAAAGGAATAAGATGGCAACGTGGAGAGGAGAGAGAATGCCTGCGAAGAGAAAACGCAAGTTCTATGAAAACTCACCGGCAAACGTCAACATGCACCGAGCTCCTCGCAGCCTTGGGTGTGGCTTCGATGCCACCGGGATACGAGCCGATGGTGTCTCGAGGGAAGTTCGCCGCACTAGACACACGGGAACCGTGAGCCCTGTTTCACTTTTCAAACCCTGTTTTGCTTCGTTATTGTTACCTACGTTTACTTGATCACGATCCCTTGCAAAAATTAGAAAGAAATATATTCCAAAATGTGTTGCTTTACACTCGAGCGCAAACGTTGCTGTGTTGAACTTTTACCTGAGAAAATATGCGACATAACTTTCTCTTTAACTTAACCAGATGATTTGAGAGGGCCAACGCAGAGAATAATAATATGCGACTAGAAGAGAGAGAGAGAGAGAGAGAGAGAGAGAGAGAGAGAAAGAGAGAGGGAGAGCATGCCAGTTCGGTGCCCTGAACATGCAATAAGTCATGTGATGCGCGTATCTGGGTCAACCTTATAGCTCCCACACTCCTAGGCCTCGAGCACATAAAATACATTACTCGTAGTTGCATTTTCTTTTTTCTGCAGGGTATCAACACACTGACGATTGCCTACGCACTACGCATCGTATCGCTGCCGCTGACGATTCGTGTGCGTTTTCTCCGAAAGCGTTGGATCCTGAGCTGCCACAAAAAGAGGATCAAGTTTGTAAAATAGAACATACGGCTCAATAACACATCATATCATGTTGATAAATCTTGACTGTAAACAAGTTGTCTGCTATTATATGGTGGCCACCTATGTTATCTTCATTACATTGTGAGGTATTAATGATATTTTCCCCTTATATTGATGAGCTTGATAATGTAAAACATATTTAAGAAATTTGCGTCTTAATTTCACTTAGTTTCCGATATTTCACAAAAAAAAAATTCAGAACCACACTTTATTTTAAGTATTATACCTCCAGTAGTACACGGGTTTTGTAAAAAAGTGTCCTGTAGGTTTCTCGTTTGATTCTCCATGAGGAATCACTGCACTATGTGAGTCGGTCGAATTCCGCCCCTTACTGTGTATACAGACAACAGGGCATATTCCCTACGTTATTTTGAATAAAATATGCCATATATGTGGGTCCTATTCCCAATATTTACAGAGAATTTTGACAATCAGCATACCCAGTGGAAAGGAGTTTTCAACACCGTTTCAGCATCAATGTGTGGTGTGGTGTCCAACATGATCAGCTAAGTGGATCATTAATTTTCCGGGACCGCTGCACTGGTGTGGTGTATCTGAAATTTTTGCAAGACGAACTGTTACTCTAACATGAGGATATTCCGTTAACAGTGAGACGTCGTATGATCTACCAGCGTGATGGTGCACCACCTCACTTCCACTGTGCTGTGATTTAACACTTAAATGTGCATTTCCTTTAGAGATGGATAGGACGAGGCGGTTTTAACCCCTGGCCTCCTCGATTGCCAGATATATCACCACTAGAATATTGCGTATGGGGATGGATGAAAGATATTGTTTACCAAAGGACTGCTCACACATGTGAGGAACTACTTGCGCATATCATGCATGCCGCTACAGAAATCAAAGACAGCCGTGTGCAGCTACGTAGAGCAACACGTGCGGTTCATGAGCGTGCGGCCAAGTGTATGGAAGTAGGCGGAAACAGATTTCAACATCTTTTGTATGCTTGTTATACACAATTGTGCTGCTCAAACGTAAACAATACAGTCTGATAACACATTACTGTATTTACTTCTGAAAGGGATGTTATTTTGTTCGCCATTTTTCAAATGTTTCGTATTATTCTGTTAATATTGGGAATAG
The DNA here is from genome assembly GCA_002778355.1 of Clitarchus hookeri. NCBI lineage: Eukaryota > Metazoa > Arthropoda > Insecta > Phasmatodea > Phasmatidae > Clitarchus > Clitarchus hookeri. The sequence continues at coordinate 221,244 of NQII01003075.1, forward strand.
GACCCACAAATATATGAAATATTTTCCTCCAAATGATGTGTGGCGTAGACCCCGTGAGTTGCGCTGACTGCTCGTGAATGAGCCTGTATAGACTGTTTACTGCTAAGTGAGACATTTGATAGCCGCGTCGAAGATCTCCTTTTCGCCTCTTTTGCTTCATTCCGCAATATTTGAAATTAATATTTTCCTGGATATCTTCACATTAATATCTCTTCAGTTTAATGAAAACGTGACACTGTTAGGAATCTAAAAGTGTAACTTATATTTCAGTTCGTTCATAAATGTGCATGAACTAAAAATACACAAACCATCTTTGCAATATAATGAAACATGATATTTGTAATACTTACAGCTATAATACTTAAAACTGTTTTTCTTAATTCGCTGTCAACTAACCAACTTCGATGTATCGCGTGTCCATTATTGCAGTTCCCAGTGTTTCGCCATGAAAGCACAGTGAAACAGAAAAAAGTTCTCTGGCTACTCAGTTGGGGAGAAGTGGCGACAACTCCAAAGTATGATAAGCCCGGGCTTTTTTACATAATGGTGGCCCTTCGCAGTCAAAGTACACAATAGCAATGCCTACCGCACAGAAACGAAGCTCCCACGAGATGCAGCCCTCCGGGTCTCTAGCATACAAAGCAGCGTTTCGCGCCCCCACCGCTGTTTCTCTAAGAAGTTGCAGTTGAGGGCGGACATAGGAGGTAGCCGACACGATCCCCGGGGATACGTTACCTCGCTGTCAGAAGAAGCTAGAGGCAGAAGAGCCGATCATCACACTCTAGTTAACAGAGTATAGATAAGAACTGCCGCTGCAATGACGAACCAGGGAAAACGTCTTATATAACGAAATTACTCAACTTTCTCAATCAGCCACAAACAAAAAGGGACGAGATTTCAAAACCTTAATCTCAACCAGTATGGGACACAAATATAAAAACCAGAATTGTACAATGGAAAAAACTTTAAGTATTTATAAGTCTAGCCATGTGAGTAACACAGTCGTTGAAACTCAACGGAAATAAATAAAAATAAAATAACAATAAAGGCGATTGAAAATTAAAAAATACGGAAACTAAATTCCGTCCATGTGTTTCTGCGGTTATCATTGTTCAATCTTGTGAAAGGTAGGCCAATACATTTTGTAGATCAGACCCATATAAAATGTTTTGTGCTTTAGGTATGATAATCATTGGGTAGGATACTTACAAGTGTAACCTCTACAAAACATACATAAATAAAACTGCCACAATGCACACCTCTCCTTAAAAAGTCAGCCGCAGCGCAGAGATCATCCGCGATGTTTCTTTTGTCTTTGATATCTGCGGCGAGATTAAGTGACCGAGTTCGATTTGTAAAAAAAAAAGAAGACATCACTTGTTATGTATTTATGAATCACATTATTTCCTCAGTTGCGTCTGCCATTGGTTTCCGTTTGTTGGTAATGCAAGTTAAGTCGGTCCTTAATTCGATTCAGGTCATGTTCCATGTGCGTGCAGTAATTTACAGGAATACGTGCGTATTCCTCCACGTGCGTATACCTCCGCATGCGTATACGTGGGTAGAGTAAGAACGAGCGAATAAAAGTATCGAGTCCTGCATGTAGAGTTGAAGGACTAACACATTTGAGATGCATTCCAAAAAAATATGTTATAAATATATATACTGCACAATGTTTTGATATTTCCGGCAGGTACGCATTTTCAAAAAAAAATCGAAACCTTATATTATTCTAAATTTGACTAGATTTTAGCTTTCATTGTCTCTTATGTATTACCGGCTATTATATCTAAATAACTTATTAATGTTTTAAGAAACGCAGAATTGATGAACTGTGAAAGTTGTATACTTCCATAAAGAATTAAAATATATAATATATTTTTCTTTTTAAAAATAAAATTTTAATGTTTAGTGTGTTTATTATTGTTTTTATATCACAAATCTGCCAGTCGATTTATATTTATACTTTTTCTTACGTGTATGTTATCTGCATATGTAGACACTTTTAGTAACTAAATTTTCTGTCAAATCGAAGGAGAAGGACGATAGCTTTTATTACTTAAATTATGTGTTTAAATGCTCTTCACAGTTAGGTGAGCACTGCTGAAATCAACCTTAGAAGGCTGTACCTGCCGCTAGCTGCATACAGTTCGACAGGCACGCTGGCGTGCTTGCGCCCAATAAAGTTGCAAACGACGAAGTGATGGTAGCTCTATGTGTAAGTGTTGAATTAAAATAAAGTAAAGATGATTGACTTTTCCGTATGAGTTAACACATTTGTAAAACACTTACTTTCTTTAATAATTCCGCTGTTTCACTTGACCGACGCACAAATATAGTTATTCATCCAATGACATGATAATTGTAGTCAGGTGGAAGGGTGTACAATGTGTATGTGAGTATAGATCTTATAGAGGGTTTCAGAAGTACCCAGTTCATCGGGAAGAGTCTACAGAAAGTAACCGTTATTCGCAAACTGTGAACAATTACACTATTTACGTCAAATTCTAAATTGACAAGAATATTTTCGGATTGCCGTAACTTGGACCGACAACAAAATAAATTCCTAAGCTTTTCAGATAAATTTTAATCTTTGTACGACTATGTTACTGCAGAAGGAAGAAGATGATTTGTTATTGTGCAGCACCTAGCAACTTGTTTTTATAGTCTATTCGCGGTTTCTTCACACTTTTTGAATCAAACCTAACTCATCTCGCTTTGGTACACCGTTGAAGACATGGCGGCTTATATGGTCAGAGTTAATGTCCCCCAGGCACCGACTATAAAGTGCGTGAAGGTTGTGGGTAGTGTAATGAGGTAGACTATTACTGTTGTATTTTGAAGTACGAATATATTGTCTCGTATGTATTCACAAATACACAACATCAACACTTGAGAGGTGCGGTACTGTGCTAGTTCGGTTACTCGGATTTACTGGGCGAATTCTTGGTTGAGTGGGGCTTCTGTGACGGTGATTGTCATACTTAACTCAGTGGTGAGTGCTGTCAGCTATGGTGGGCAAGCTCCGGCGGTGTGGTTGGCCTTGGCAAGACCGCAGTTGCTGTCAGCTCACTGTGGTGCTGTTATAACGACGTGTGGCCGGGGGCCCGATTCCCCCACCCCCCGGCCAAAATGGCGTGGCTGACTTCTCTCTGCTCGAACTGACGTCTCTCGGCGGTGAAGATGAACTAACAACTGCCCCGATACGACTGCCTGACGTACCCGATATTACTGACTGACCCCCTCCTATTCTTAGAAAGGGGTTTTTATACACGCCAGCCGCTGCCCTGAATCGGCGGCACGTGGC
>NQII01003075.1:224605-242635 GCA_002778355.1 Clitarchus hookeri
GGGGGGGATAATACCTACTGTCGTCAGCGATACTTCCGTGGTGCGTATTTACTGCCTTCAGGCGAACTACACCGGATTATTTGCTGATGACTAAAGAAAGCCCTGCACTCTCAGATCTCGCGGTGGGCGAGAGGTGTCCCGGGTGAAGGGGTTGAAGGGGGAAAGCCTACACTTCAGCTCCACGTGTACCGGAATTTTCCACCTGCCTGTGGTTCCACGTGCCGTCTCGTAGGTGCCAGCGAAGTGCGCTAGGCGGGGGGTGGTGTGAGGGGTGATGGATGTGAGCCAATATCGTGCTTTAATCCCTAAACCGGCACGCGACAAACCTTTAAACCATCTTCCCATGTATGATGTGCTTGGTTGTTTCGTAAATTGTCCTATTACACAGACGTTGTAAACTTTTGTCATCATAATTATACAACATTTTTAGTCTAATTGGAATTTGACTTATATATTTTATCTATGAATTAAAATATTAATTTATAATATATAATATTATTTGAAACAGGGAGAAAAATGATGTGTTCGTGAAAAATAGTTCTTATGCAAAATATAGTTACACTGAGCGCGGATAAATGCAGTGAATAGGCCCTGTGGTGTATATTTCAAAATTTTGTTTGTATGATGCTTAGGAATATCCTGGAAGTAGAAATTTGGCAGGGCTTCAGAAAAAATTAACGTAACCGTAAAGGGAATACACCATATTTATATTGCTTTCTCGTGTGTGGATAAAACATATGATACATCTATTTATTTATATAACGAATATATTTTAAGAGGAACAGAATTTTAATGCATTTGTATCTAGTGAACAAATGCATCTTTATTGTCGCATACTAAAATTCATTATGAAATGTTCTGATAAATTACGCCCTAAGTGCAGAGAGTGAATTTAAATGACGTTCTATATATGTTTATATTTTATTCACCTGCCTCATAAATATAATAGTGCATTTGTTACATGAAAATTATCCTCTTTTTTTTTGTCACAGACTTTATGCGAAACGCAAAGGAAGGCTTTAATTTTAAAATGAAGGGAAATACAAAATTCTGACTATAAAACGTTTTTAAACCTTCTTTCTGAAGAATATATGTGACATCACTTCTTTTCTGTGGCCAGCCTCCCGTGTCGCAGTTGAATGGTGCGCAGCCGGTCTGGGGTGCGTGAGGTTCTGCGTTCGGATCCTAGGTAAGGTATGGGTTAGATTGTCGGTCGTCTCCTGATAAGTCTTCAGGGGACGTTAATAAGTCCTATACCATACAATTATTGTATGTGCGTATGTGTGTGTGTGCTATGTGCTTTGGTAACCCCCCTAAACATTATATCAAACCCGTTAACACAATTTCACCACACCTGGTCCACAAAGACCAAGTCCCGTAGTTATATTCCAAATGGCGGATTTTTAAAAATGTAGGGTGCCATGTCATATCTCGGGAACCATACAAACAGTTCAAACTAAATTTATTATGTTATCAGTGCATAATTTAAGCGTTGAATTCAGAAAAAAACATTCTAAAAGACATGACATGTTCAAAAATTTATCTATATAAAAATTTTAGTTTTTACATCGTACCTAGGATAATACTGAACATTCCCTTCAAATTTGGCAAGGTAGTCCATATAAACGTATGCGATTTAAAAGGACAATTCGCTTATTTCTAAAATGGAGATGATATCAATACTTAATATTTATCATATATAAATTACCATTTCACCAGTCTCCAATAAACGAGATACACTTAACTATTATATATATATATATATGATAAATCAAATATGGCACTTTGTTCTCGCTTTTTCTGATATAGTGACATAACTGTCTTGAGAGTGCCTAGCTACCTTACAAAATATACACGATAGAAAATTGTTGGCCTAATATTCATTACAAAATGTTGACCAAACATATAATACCATACCATCACCAACCGTTAGGTTTCCAACATTGAAAAACCACATAACCAATGAAACATATATAATAGAAAAATTATCTCACATATTTAAATAACACTATATTATTTAAAGTAAAGCAAACGGGCACATTTTTCATTAATAAATAATATTTCATATTTTTTTATATGTAGGTTGCACTACACTAGTCCAGCACAAGAAAACATACAAATTACCATGAGTATGTTTCCCAGTCTTTTACAAACAACCATTTTCAAGTTTAATAAAATTACATTTGCTGAATGTTTTGGCTTTTCAGATTTAGTGACAATTTCTTGAGAGTGCTGTGTAATCACACAGAATTTCTATGGTAGAAATGTTACGTTGGCATATTACGATGGGACAACGTTGTTTTAATACTCGTATTCCAATGATCAGCAAACCTCCCCAAAGCATGTTGCTGCTGGGGTAGCCTTACTTTTCCACCAATTTTAGGAATAGCGCCACATGAGAAATTAAGTTATTTTAATATCTCGTGAAACAATCAACCGATTACCACCAATTTGGCCAACTATAAGGTTATGGTACGCTATGTATATTGGTATGTTTTCAGAGGATTAGGCATTTTTTATAAAAATTGTACCAATAAAAACATTTCCTAAAAGTATGATTTTCCTACGCAGTCAGGCAACTTCAACTTCATTTCGTATTCTGGCGCTATCTATGCAGGAATGAATGAGCGTATACATAAACTCTTATGTAGGCCAGTTTGGAAGAAAGCACGAAATGAAAAAAACAAGAAGTTGCTGATATATCCAAGAAGCCTTCTTTCCTCAACATTGGTGCCATTAATTTAAAAATATGTTCTTAAAAGCTGAGTTGGAAGGAAGGACTTGACTTCTAATTGAAAGCAATGACATTCTAAATGAAAACAGAAACGTCTGCAATAGTAGAAAGACTATTACAAATACACACGTGCCTTACCCGGGACATGAACCAGAAAACCTCGTACAATAATCTAGCGTGCAATGTACTGCATTATGAAGGTTGGATTCGGATAATCAACTTNTGAACCAGAAAACCTCGTACAATAATCTAGCGTGCAATGTACTGCATTATGAAGGTTGGATTCGGATAATCAACTTGGGATTTAATCTGTCTAATGTTTCGAATTATACGATTTACTTACCTAAAATATTTACAGGGCCGTCATATTGAAAATAAATCACGAAGCCACTTAAAATATAAAAGTTTACATAGCCTATCGTAGCGCTACTTATGGAAATCGTTTGTGGTCCTTGACATATGCCATAAAATACTTTATTTTCTTATTTTAAGCTATAGTACAAAATTTCCAAAAAGAAAGCGAACTCTATATACGATGATTTTATGCATAAAGTTTACTCACAAAATTTGGTTGAATGTGGTTAAATCCTTTAATATATGTTGCAAACTTGCCGAAATTATTTATAATGCCACCACTTTGAACATAGCTGTCTAACCCATTTAAATCACGAAATCTTACATGAACTTCTGTACCATTTATAGTGTGCACAATTTGGTATATATTAGTTGAAATTTTCCATTGTAAAATTTGGTGGAAAAAAGTTGAATCCTCCTCAATATATAGCATAAAACATTCATAGTTCTCTTATGGCGATCTTCATAAATGGATGACAAAAAAAGTAATGCAGTACAATATTCGGTTATTTTTAAGTGACAATATACAAAGTAAAGTTAAAATAGATTTCTACTTAACTTCTAAGATATAGCACACATAACTAAAACGATATTATAGCCACCTTTCTAAAAATAAGTGTGACATACTTCAAAATTCTCATATTAATATGGCCTACCACAGTATATCTTCGCCAAACTTTGTAGGAATGGGTTTATTATTCCCCGAGTTATGAAAAAAAATAACTTAATTTTTATTGTCGGGGCTATCCGCCAAAATGGTAGAGAAATGAATATTTGCATAGACGTATTTGATGTTTAAATATGTACTGCCAGCATACAACCTAAGGTTAGAATTTGTTTGGTTCATAAAATACACTGAGCTAAAATTTTTATATATCCACCAAATTTAAAATAAGTTCCTGATCTGCTTAAATTACACCATTTCACACCACCTGCTGTAGTACTATTTGTTAGAAAAACTTGGTGGAAATCTGTCAATTGTTTCGTGAGATATTATATAAAAGATATTTATTCTCATGGATATATCTTACAAAATGGGGGACAAAAATTATCGGTGTAGATAAAGTTGATAGTTTTAATATCTGCTGCAAGCACATAATAGTAAGTTGGAAATGATTACATGGTCTCCACGATGTAGTATTTACAACTAACATATCTAAATGCCCACCATTTTGAAATAAATGTTTGATGTACTTAAATTAGAATATTTACATCATATATCGCAATAGTAATTGTTTGCTTAATTTGGTAGGAATTCGTAAATTTTTCTTGGTATATGGCATAGAAACATTATTTATTCGCATTGCGCCATCTTACAAAATGGAGAACAAATTATTTTCTGTGTTAAAAAATTTCATAGATTAAATTTATCTACTGCCAAAATACAAAGTAATGCTGGTATTGAATACATAATTTTGACGATATTACATTCTTACCATACATGACTATTTGTTTAAAATTTTGAATACAAGNTGGTATTGAATACATAATTTTGACGATATTACATTCTTACCATACATGACTATTTGTTTAAAATTTTGAATACAAATATATGAAACTATAAAACACACTACTTAATTTCATCTGCATCAGTACTACTTGTTAGCGAAATTTGGTTGAGATCGGTAAATTTCTTTTACTTATATGACCTATTAACTTTATTTATTTGTATGATGATATCTTACAAAATGGCTGGCAAAAACTTATTATGTGTTGTTATATAAAATAATTCTAAACACTTACTTTCAGTATATAAAATTTTATCACTATTGTGTAAATGGTATGGCAGAATGACCAAATAAATCTAAAAGAATAGTATGGTCCCCATTTAGAAAGAGTGTACATAATAAAGTTTAATCGCTTTGCTTTATTTAGCCTATAATACTATTATTTACCTGCTAAATTTGGTGAGAATTAGTTTTATAGTTATCTTGGTATATAGCAAATTTGCATTACTTAATTTGGTGCGATTTCCAAAATGGCGGACCAACAACAACATCCATCTCAAAATTTAATGCTTAGACGTTGCTCTGCCAACATGCAAACTTTGATTTCAATCGGTTAAATGGTTCCGGAGATGTGACATATAACCACATTTTTAAAATAACCATCATTTCTAAAGTAATTGCCCGGTGTCGTCGAAAACTATAAAAGTCAGGTGTCCTTTCCAGGTACGNAAAATAACCATCATTTCTAAAGTAATTGCCCGGTGTCGTCGAAAACTATAAAAGTCAGGTGTCCTTTCCAGGTACAATATGTGCAGCAAGTTTCGTGAAATCAGGTCAACGCGTTGAAAAGTTGAAAGAGGTGGACACACAAACGCACACACAGCCGCAGACAGGATAGTGATCTCAATTTATGTAAATTCCCATGAATGATTATACTAATTCCTGCCCAGTTTTGCACGATAGTANACAGGATAGTGATCTCAATTTATGTAAATTCCCATGAATGATTATACTAATTCCTGCCCAGTTTTGCACGATAGTAATGCTACCGTAGGTGCGGGGGGCTCAAGGTTGGACTTCTGGGTAACGTACGTATGTATTTCTAACTCTCACTAGTGTTGCATTTGTTTCTGGTTCCACCTTTAATTATTTCACTGTGAACGACACGTTTATGCCTACCCACCATTTTGGCTGTAAAGAACTTCGTCAACATTATTTACAAAGTCAGCTGATTAGTTTTATGAGGAACTTTTTGTTTCTTCATTAGAAATATTTTGTAAAAGAAAGCGATTTGATGTCTGGAAAGCACTCATTAATGCCTAATAAAAATATTTCCAATAAAGTAACTTCTTGTAAGTTATTACTGTCGGTTTGGTTTATAAGACATTTATTGCCCTCACAATTATCGCAGGTATGCTCATAATTATTTTTTACCGTAATCGTAAGTTTAGTTATTTTACTTCTTGGAGTAACACGCAATATAAAAAAGGCTATGAATATGTATCCTTAACACAGCATTCATATATAAGTTTTTGGCATTTTATGTAAAAGCACTTTACACTTATCAAATTATTCAACATATGAGATGGTCATCTGAATATCGTATAATTATTCAATGTATTAAAGTTTCATGCATGTAGAAATTCTTCATAAAACCTTATTGGAAATAATCTTGCAGAACTATTTATTGTTTAAAGGAAGATGTGCTGATCGTATGACTTGCATACCAGGTCTAAATTTTTAATTAGGACCGACGAACTGTGTATGAACAACACAATGGTAACCCACGCAAAATAATAAATGTAAACGATCTCAATTTTATTTAAATATCGTAATGAATTCTGTTAAATGTACAAATGGGTACAAGGACAAATAAAATAAATAAAAAAAATGTCTTATTTAATTTTAGAAATTCCTATTGTTTTTTGAAAAGCCGTTAAATAGGAAGCATGAAACGAAGAACTTAAAAGAAAGCATTTCAAAACCTTTTATTCTTCTTACCTATGTGTTTGTTTCCGTGTTTCCCCTTCCCATAAACATTTTTTCAGTCCGTCCAACAAAATCACAGCCATTTTTTATTCACTCATTGTGTAGAGTACACACATCTTACCAATAAAATTTGCAACTGCGGTCGAAGCTCATTATAATCTCAGTTACAAGTGTTATCTCCGAAACTAATTATTCCAATTGAAATCATCATGGTAAGTTGTGGTTACTTATGTGCAACAAATACACTTACACAAAAACTTAATAACATTATGTTTTTAATTAACGCATTATTTGAAATAGCTATGAATTTTTCCAAACGTAGCTCAACCACTTCAGACGGCCTTTGCAAGTGATTTTATAGAGGGTTCATAAACTTAAGAATAGTTTCAGTTTCATATTATATTATAAACGATATTTTTTGGGACTACCATACCAATTTCAAACTAAACATGATGCAAAAGTAAGAACAGTGTACGCAATGACCCTAAAAATATTTTCAATTTTCCCTCATTTTGGAACACACAACATCTAATTAATTACAGTTATAATATCACATCTGAGGTTCTACTATACCGATTCCCACCATATTAAAGGAAGACGTTCCTATTATGGAATTGGGTTAATTAAACAAAATTTGCTAGTACCAAATTCTTGAGATCATGAAGATAATACCTTTTGTGTACAATTGTAAAGGATAAGAAATCTAATCCGGTTTATAGGTTTTCTCCTGTTAAGTTTACTATATGTAATGCATGGTAGAATTGCCTAGGCTCTCAGATGTAAAGATGCTGTTACTAATATTTAACTGAGGAAATGCACCACGAAATGAAACGCAACTGAGTATTACAACTTCAAAAATAAATAAAAGATATTATTTAAGTGAAAAAGCGATTTATAACAAATAAACGAATTGGTTTTTACTATGATAATAATACAATTAACGAAANATTATTTAAGTGAAAAAGCGATTTATAACAAATAAACGAATTGGTTTTTACTATGATAATAATACAATTAACGAAAACAAATTGAAAACATATGGGTTCCGGTTTTTTATAGCTAAAAGCATTTCAAAATAAGATGATTTATTTCCCCGGAATACTTAAGTAATATAATCTTTTAAAAAAACCAATAATGTTTTAACACAGTAAGGCAGTCTTCGTAATTTATTAAAATATGTATTATATTTACGGTGTACAAACATCATCCAATACATTTTTATATAGTTGGATTGAATTATAGTAACAACATTTTTATGCGAACGATTATTACATTTTATTTCACGCCAGATGAATTGGAACATCAGTAAACTTCGAAGTGTCGTCTATTTTTAAGAACGTCATCTCAGAATGCTCCTGTGAAATTGTAATTCACAAGCTGCTAATGATTGTGGTTGGGGAAAAAAGAGGGTTCGGGTAGGATGTGCAAAACGAAGTCGAAAAAGATATTTGGGGGCAGGGGAGCGTAACTTTCCCGCCCGCACGAGGCGCGGGTGAAGTCGGAAATGAACGACTTGAGGGGAAATTGGCGAAGCAGCCACCGTCAAGAGCGCGGTAATGCAGAGCATGTGGCCACTCTCACCTCGACCAGCTTCATCTGCATCAGCTCGCGGTGTGACGGCTCTGTCAGTCGGCCCTTCTCAAGGCAACCTTTCAATAACTGTATACATGCTACCGCACACACAGGGATCAATCATCCCAGCTAAGATGAGAGCGAGGTAAGGAAAATAGCCCCAAGTCTTGGCTTAGGGCGTATACTCCTTTCAGTTACTTCCAACTTTTCTGAAGTTCTGCTAAATACATACATTCAAGATATTCATCCGCCTCATGCAAACAAAGCTTAGAAAATTACGCCAGAAGGCCAACGCAACGCATTCGTGCGCACTCATTGTTCTCTTTTTTGCATAAGGACTATTTATTACTAGGCATTACCGACACACATATTTCCTCTCGTTATTTGTTCAAATTCGTTAAAGGAAATATTATAAATACCTAAAATGTAATTAAAAATTCAATTTAACAACAATTAGGGTATTTTCATGATATCACACACATAAAACGCTTGTGACACATGACATACTTCAGAACCAATCAATCACTTCATACGTGGGGTGTTCTCGAACGTTCGATTCAAAAAGTGTGAAGAAAGCGCGAATAGACTATTTTGAAAGTGTTTTGCCCAAATGTATTAGAAATCAAGTAAAAGTATTTATTTTTATATACGTAATAGTACGAACTGGCATATTGGTTTTACATTAACATTCCTGACAATTTAACGTTTGTACTTGACTGGTGTAAGACTCCATACCACTGGTAAAGAAATGTTATATATAGCAGAAACATACAACATGAGGGCTTTCGAAAGTGCTCTATTAACAGTGAATATCATATATGCAGTTATGTTTGGCTGTACGGTTGTACTAATGCAGTTACACGGAGGTCGTCACCACCTTTTAAGCACCGTTGTTAGAAAATCGCCTATAGTGAGAGTGTCTCTATGTTTCTGTCCTTAATGCGGAATGTTCGTCCATTTGGTCTAGTTTAGAAAAAAAAATTTCAAGTATATTTACGATCAGTAAAATTCAGTTCTTCGAAATTATATTATAATTCGGCGTCCTTGACNAAAAAAAATTTCAAGTATATTTACGATCAGTAAAATTCAGTTCTTCGAAATTATATTATAATTCGGCGTCCTTGACAAAAGACGTCATGCCAATAAAGCGAGGAGGCCGAAACAGCGAATGTGATGCCGATTTCCGACACGACTCAGACTAAAACACATTTCAGCATCGAGTAGGTATATAAGCACGTGGTTGGCAGTCCGCCTGTGTCAGGAACACTGAAGATGTTTCATACCTCCCAAATGCTGAAACATTAATTGGACTTTCGAACTTTGCCCTCTTCGGTTATTATGTATCTTCTTGCGGAGAAGTCAAGTTCCAACACGGCAGGCTGAAGGGGTACGTCCAAAAAATACACAGAAATATAACCATTTTACAATTAATAGCTAGCCTCAGTACGGTACGTACATATATCTTACGAAAGTCGTTAGTTTCCAAAACGTGTCTCGGCACTTGGAACAAGTCCCGGACGATGCCGCAGGTAGGCGGGTTTTCTTAGGGACGGCCTCTTTACCCCGGAGTTTTAAATCGTGGCTGCTACATACTTCTGTCACTTCACCCTCATCGGATCTCAATACCCCAAACCTATCAACACCACTCCTCAAAATGTCGGACGCCAATCAGCGCATAGATGAATAGCATCAAAGAAGAATATTGTTTCTCAAAGAATGAAGGAAAGATATTGGACAATAATTTATTTAAATTCACGTGTTTCAATATACAGTTTTTGTTCACTTGNCAAAGAATGAAGGAAAGATATTGGACAATAATTTATTTAAATTCACGTGTTTCAATATACAGTTTTTGTTCACTTGGTGCAAAGATAATTTACTTAAATTTAAATATATACGTTAACAAAAATATGTCCTAGATCGGAAAGACCAGCGTTACTTTACACTGTTAAAATATTTTATAAATTTACTAAATGTTTGTATACGCGTACTAAGAATAACTATGTTAATGTTTGTTTACATACATGAAGATATACGCTGTTCACAGTAAACTGAGCAATTTTGAAATCAACTTTTGTAAAACGTCACTGCCACACTGGCTGACATGTACCCAGTACAGTTCGTAGCCGCGGAGTTAAAGTAAATAGATCCATGTCTTAACGTTGAAATAAAGTGTTAGGTAAATATCTATGAAAACTGGAATTATTTATTTTCTTTCTGCTTTTTAATCTCCACGAAGTGTGAAAACTATCAAATATTTTTAATATATAATTTTTTGATAATTTTGGGGTTTCACTTGAAAGTTCAAATGAATAAAGTGATCACGAATACATAGGGAAAGTTTAATATTGTGACAACATTATTAATGTTACTAAAACAGTAATTATTCATAATTAGCNCACGAATACATAGGGAAAGTTTAATATTGTGACAACATTATTAATGTTACTAAAACAGTAATTATTCATAATTAGCGAGCCATCAGCAACTAATGTTGCTGTCACTGTAATGAACTGATAGGCTATTAACGTTTATGTAATGTTAAGAACTTTTGTAATTAACTACCTCCTTACTGTAATGGCAACATTAATGTGGTGTTTATGTTACGGCAATACAATATGATGTTGATCTGATGTTTACACATGTGTTTAAATGTTTCTGTGATTTCTTCGCTTGAAAAAATTATTTCGAAGAATAATAAATTAAGATCAATTATTTTGTCAAAAAAATAAAATTACCAACGAAAAATGAGGGTCGGAAGAGGAATGAAACTTGCACCCCGAGTGCTTGACGCTGTTCACATTACACAACCTCACGCCCTACCACCTGCTCTCCCTGATCATGTATTACTGCGTTTCATTTTAAGAGTATTTCCTAGTACATCATTTCAAAATTGCTTTCCTCTTTTGTTATTTGGAAATACTTCATGTTCTAGAAATGAATGCAAAATTCGCACTCGCAAACTGCTTTGTAAGGCTTGAGAACTGGTCTAAACTACATTTAGTTTTTTTATATTCTATAAAACATAAATTCACTGGTTTACTTTTTCGAGGTAATAGCTATTTTCTACTATCCGCCATTTTACAACGCCTAGTCAGTGTGATCTTGTGATGGTTGAACATTTCTTTAATGTCACAGTAACAATAATATTTTGATCTTCGTGCTTTTTGTAACGTGATAGGCGTACGAACTTTGACGGCCGTAAAATTATATAGGGACGTTACGAATATTAACACATTAACAGCATTTTTACATTTTAGTAATACAAGACTTTGTTAGTGGTTAACTGTGTCTCAACATTATTAATTTTACTACAACATAAAGGTTTTAAAAAATGCCTCAACAGTAGTATTTTTGTTGCAAGAATATTTTTACTCTTCTTCTGTGCGTGCAAAGTAAATTTTGCGTATGGGAGGACGCACAACGCTCATACAAGTAGTCCTTGATGATGGTTTCCAATAATCCTCAGTTTACCGTGAACAGCAAATTACTTTCCTAAATTTGTTCACGAACATAGTTAAGTTCTTAACTGTGACACACGCAGTTCATTTTTTTAGCCTCATTTAAGGAAATTTTCCATACAATTTGTTGGGTGAAAATATCCACTAGAATTAAGTAAACTAACTGAAATAATTTTGAACAGTGAAGGAAAATATGAGAAATGTTTGATTATGTAGAACGCTCAAAAGAAAAGCTACCCCTTTAAAATATTGGCGGATTAGCCGCTGTAGGCTAGAGGAACGCAATTACTGGAGCGAAGCCTCATGCGGACTAGTGATGTGAGGCACTTGATTAGTTTTATTAAAATTCCGGGCAGAACGGAGACTCAGGTGGCACAATAATGGAGGCGCGCCTGTTAATGCTATTCCCGCCGAAAGATGACGACGAAGACAAATTGAGATTACGGGCGACATCGCTATTCCCTCTGGCCCAGAGGCGCTCCAGCGCGAAATTCAATAAGAAGCCATCTCACCGCCTCGGTACGCCATTCTCCGCAGCACTTCTCGCGGCGAGGGAATGTCGGCCATTTAATTATTACCTCAGACATGCTCGAGCAGGCCTTCTCTACTATTCACGGCCATTTTTATGGAAATGTGGAGGTAATATAAGGGAATGCAATACATTGTGAAGGAAAATGTAGCTTAGTTCCTAAAATACACATCAAAGAAACGTCTTCGTATTTACAATAGCTTCTTGCTTCAAGTACGAATAATGTCGACACGATGCTTTCTTCGCCACTTTAACAAGAAAATTATCCTATCTCTAGAAATAAGTTAATCCACACCACTTAAACCAATTCCATGAACTGTAGGCTTTACACAGTAAATTGGGTACTCTTAAAAGCATTGCTTAAGATATACCTGGATGTAAATTGTGTATCCTTTCTCATTATGCCAAATTAAAATTTGAATGTGTCTGAAAACATAATGCATGCTTCGGTGGAGTAAAAACTTTTAATTACTAGAAAATTAAACACTGAATAAATTTTCTAATTCTTACACAATATGCATTTAAAAAAGACAAAGCGAAAGATATAATTTCATAATTCATAAATGTTTACCAAAAAATTGTAAGACCTGGAACTAATCCCCCCCCCTCCTTCCCCGCTCCATCTGTTGTTACCATGTTGAGTAAATGGTGCGGCTTTTAACGAGGTCTCGAGAGCCAATGTGGGTAAAATAAGCTGAGAATGGAGCAGCATCGGAATGCAAGGGGAAGGAAACGGGAGATCCCCAGTAAACATACATATTATAAGTGCACTGGCGCAGCATGTGATTCATAACTATGCTAGGTGTGCCCGCGGCTCCGCTCGCGTGGACTGCACAATTATTGTTTAAGTTTTTTCGTTAACATTTCTTATTACATTTTTTTTCTTTGATAAATAATAAGTTTTTAATAAGGAAACAACAGCTTGAATTTTAGTATTTATTTATTGAGAAATGAAAAGGTAAAAACGCTTAGTAGTGTTTCTCAGTTATAGAAATATATATGATACCACGGAGTTTTTTAAGGCCTTTTTATTATACTACCTGATATTGTTCTATCTTTAACGGTTTGGACAGCGTATTGCAAGAGAACGCGCTGGGGGCACACTTTTTCCCACTTGATTCATTATTATCGTTACTGCTTATTCCTTAAGTTACTTTACGTAATTAAATATTCATTAAAACCTGGCCAGAGAACATAGCCATGAGTTGAGTTTTGTAATATGTACAGATAATGCGAGATTATATTTTAGTTAACCATGGCCTATCTCTAGGTTGGGACAACGATTTTGTTGATTTATCTGCATGGCCTGAACATAACGAATGCGTATAATGTATTGACTGAGTCTGTTTCCGGTAGTGTGGCAATTATTAATAGACAATATGGCGCGTCCACACCGTTATTCGTCTCGATGATGTGACGGCCTACACACACTAAAACTACGCCTAAGTTCACCACGCCTTGGGTCACTGCTTCTATATGATGGCAGTGGACATGGCTTACCTTCGGCGCGACGGGCCTGCACTACTGACCACCTCGCTTCTGTTAGCAGGCATGACTGCTGGACGACAAATGGTGAGTGGCGCGCTAGTGTGTCGCTTCGAAACTCGCTTGCTGCCCCCCCCCCCTTTTTCTTTTTCTCATCGCGACACACTTACAACGTGACGCCGGACAGCCATGACGTCACCGGGATCTTCAGAAAATTCCAGAATGCTACGAAAATGTGTGTATAAGGCTTGATTTTTTACCCTGCTCGGGGAGAGAGGCCAGGGGCTTTATTGGAGAAGGAAATTCTTTTCCTTGATTTTAAAAAGAGGCAGGATAAGAGGGGGGATGCTCCGCAGGATTCACAAAAAGATGTGTAGCTCTTATATTTTAGTAATTTCTATAAAAAAAATAAGTAAATATCAATTGGAAAGTAATTGCTGGGAAACTAAAAGTAATGGGATTTGAGCAAAAATTTTAATAGATTTTGTAATCCCATTTTGAAAATTTATATTTTTGAACTACAGAAAAAGAGGAAAACGTATTTTTGTACTTCCGTTCTTTTTTCTGGGCAAACACACTAAGTGGTACCCTTTGATGACACACTAACGGGCGTCTCTGTTCCTTGGTAAGCGAACATCTTCTTGAGGAAGCAGAGACGGAGGACCTATATGCATATGTCGGCAGGAACCGTCGCGTGCAGGTAGATGTATAGATATATGTACACAAGACAGTCCAGGAAGTGGTCAGCAGCAACCATGCAATAACGAGTTAGATAGTTTTTAACTCGTCTCTGATGATAATTCGTTTTATCAACCAAAGCCGTAATATGCATCAGCGAAACAGATGTAGACATTAAAATTTAAATTTTCTTATAAAAATTAAATATACAGGATAGTTTAAAATACTGTCAATATAATTACGTTTATAATAAATTTGTAATTAAATTTATATAATAGAAATACTAATTCAACAATTTAGATTTAAATTAATATTATGTTATTGTAATTATTGTTCATTTAATATAATTAATAATTAATATAATAATTTTTGTTTGCAATAGTCCTATCTTGAACATCAAAAGACACAATTTATTTTACATAAATAAGTTTTATTTCATTTAACTACTTAATTTTATTTCGGTTTTTACTTTTACCGCTGCAATATTTTATATTTATTTTGTTTGCCATTTCCGAAAGTTTGAACTGCTTATTGAAATTTAACATCTGTATGAAATGTAATATTTTTGTTATAATATTTACGAATAATGTTATTAAACAAAAAATATCTTTGTTATTAACTGAGAGGAACTTTGGGAAAAAATATTAATGTTGCATCTGCTAGTATCGTCCACACGAGCGGGCGCGGCAAGAGCTGTCGTGAACACCTCGGCACGTGAGCACTTGTCGTTTATCTGTAGTGGCGCGGTGTCTTCGTGGCGTCAATGTCGAAACGCGGTGTCTTCGTGGCATCAATGTCGAAACACTGCATTGGTCAGAAATCAAGCTTTTCTGTCTTGCTACTATACTTAACCAGCAACACTTAATAATTAGCAAGTATTTCTCTTCCTTGCACTGCTGACACACTTCTTCTCCTTTCATTCCAACTCGTGAAATATGTAAAACCAGTCAAAGCATAAGTGTCTTCGATTCGATGGCCATTTCTTTCTACGTTGAAGATTGTTTAGAGCACAACATGCCTTTGTGATGTCAACAGCAAAATCCACATTCAGGTTCATCGCTCGATTGAACACCCGCCATTTGTGTGACAACATTCCAAACGTACATTGAACATAGCTACGAGCCCACGACAAACGGTAGTTGAAGATCTTTTTCTTATGAGATAACAATTTGCCTCCATAAGGAGGTTTTACATATTCTGACATCCCAAAAGCCTCGTAACCTCTTAGCATGTAGGGAGAAATGATTCTATTTGTGTTTGGCAAAGGGCCGGACTAGGTACATTTAGTTGATTTTATGTCAGGTGTGTCCACAAAGCAGAATACTTAAAAATTGTACTGTCAAAATGTTTACCAAAAAACCCAATATCATCAAATTACGATTGTAATCAGAAATAGCAATTGCTAGAGGAACAATTGAAAAGATATTTTTGTAGTTGTGATACAAAGAGCCGCTCATTTTTGACTTCACTGCTTTCGAATTTTGCCATCGATGGACCCTACGAAAATCGGGAAATTTGCATGATTCTGAAACCCACTTGCAACTACATTCCAGGTTTCTTCATTTAGTTAAGGTATACAATGGCCCCTTAGGGTTGTGCATATACCACAACATACAATTCTGATGATTTCACTGGCTGTAGACGTGCCAATTCTGTGTGTGTAATGCAGATCAACTAATAAGCAACTAGTAACTAAGTACCTGAAAGTAAATTATGTTTCGTAATCTACTGCTACTGTTTTGTTACTATGTCGAATGTTCCAATTTAAATTTAAGTATTCACTGATTTTTCGATGAAAAATTTCAACAAAAATTACGTAACATACATCATTACTATTGAAAGTGCAATAAGGAAATGCAGAAATCTGGTTCAGCAGCGGTCAATTAATTAAAATACATTTGTGCTGACCAGTCGCGCTTATTGCCGCCTGTTCTGGAAATGAGGGTAGTTTCAGCATCTAGTTTACAGGAAGATGGGGAAGAAACTCAAGTATACGGCCAGAAGACTGCGTGGATGATCGAGCTACACCAGAAGATTGGATACCATATGGTGAAACATCAGCAAGTTCGAGGACAAAAACGGGAATGTCGAAATCAAAGTCTAAACGAAATGACCTACAAACAAATCTGTTACAGTTTTTGGATTGCCCTGCCACACCTGCTCCTGTTGTTGAAGAGGAGGACATATCTATTTTGGAATCTTTTCTGCCTACTTTACAAAACTTTGACACCGACCAAAAACTTCAGTTTCGGGCAGAGGTTTTACATGCCTTGCAACGCATCAGACGTTCAAAAGTAGAAGCAGCTCAAGGATTTTAGTCCCCCCCACCCCCAAACACCTGGACAGCATTTATATGTCTTAAGATGCCCTTTTGAGCACTTTACAATGTTGCCTGTACCACCACGACATTCGTCCTACCAAGCGCCACTCTATCACTCTGGGCACAAGCAGCTCCAAAACAGTCGAGATGAAAACAATTGTGCACATCCTGGACAGTCGACTGATTTCTTCAGCAACGAAAACTTAGCTGTCCCCATAATAAGATGATAACCACATGTAATAAACATAATAAGTATGTAATTTTAGTCATAAATGAGCCTTTTTATTTCAGTTATTCTGCTACTTTCAACTTGAGATCCATGCCTTGTAGCAAAAAGTAAACACAAAAAATGTACTTCATTCCGAATAGTATTGGGAATGACGATAACCCCACGTTATTTTATGTTAACGTTAAATGTTGATATTTATTTGAAGTCGAATTACATTTTTTATATATTTTGAGGAGGTTTAATGTGGTGTTATCTATAAAACTCACTGTAAGAAATTTTTTCAAGTGTTTCAAATAAATATAAGTATTCAAATTTTAAATTTAATTTCATATTTATAAAAATACTAGTATAAAATTAATTTCTCTACCTCAGTGTTATGGCAAACATTTCCATTGCAGGTATTCCCTGTCTCATGTCCGTTTATTCTATCTTCANAAAATAAATATAAGTATTCAAATTTTAAATTTAATTTCATATTTATAAAAATACTAGTATAAAATTCATTTCTCTACCTCAGTGTTATGGCAAACATTTCCATTGCAGGTATTCCCTGTCTCATGTCCGTTTATTCTATCTTCAAAATAATTTACAGATAAGAGTACAATTCATGTGAACGACATTCTGAAATAATTATATTGGTGCTCTCAAAGCTGATTAAACAAAACATAAAATGTTACCTGTAAGAAGCGACAGCTCACTTCTCGATGTACGCAGTATCTTCTATTCTTGTTCTTTGTTTTCAACAATCGCAGTCGCATGTTGTGCAGGGTGACGATCGCCATGGCGGCTGGGCACGTCAACCTCAACCTCAACCTCAACCTGCAGCCTCCCGCGCGTCTTCCGCAGTGTGTCCGCTTACATATTGTCGCCTAAAGATGCCCCGTGCCGCGTCCACTCCGCAGAATTCCCGCTCGTGTGAGGCGAGCCTTTGTGTAATAATGTTTTGCATGCGAACTATTTCTAACTAGGCATTACCAACGCATCTCATACTAACTCTCTATTTTATTAATATTAATTATAAAAAAAAATTAATATAATATAGGTAAAAGTTCAATTTAACCTAAAGTATGAAACCTTCATGTTAACAGAAGTATAAAACCCTTGTGTTACATTACTTATTTTAATAACAAGTAATCACGTCATACATAGGGTGAGTATTCAAAGGGTCGCTTTCAAAAGTGTGAAGATATCGCGAACGGACTATAGCGTATAACGGTTTTCTTTGTCACTG
>NQII01003075.1:242649-290194 GCA_002778355.1 Clitarchus hookeri
TAATCCGTGTTTAACTTTCTCGTGGGAGGTATCGTGGTAGGACACGGAGGCTGAGTTGTTATATCATTTAACCTCCATGGGTCGTCGTTAGTGACGTCGAGATCTACGTCAGAGGAGACCAGTTATGACCGACGCCAGCTAACAAGTACATTATGAAAGATGCTTGCAGAAGCCCTTTGATATGGAAACCGGGTGTTTTGAGCCATACCGAAAATTTAATTGGACGCTCAAAATTTTTATATACTCTAGCCAGCCGTTCACGTAATTTGATTTTAAATTTGACAACCACCGGCCTGTACAAAAGTTTCCCTTTTACCTAAGTAAATTACATTCATCATTTCAAAAACCTAGTGGTTTAAAGTTATTTATTTTGCACCATACACGTTACACGATGCACAACTCTGGATATGCAATACTGAATATTTACATTGTATTAAAACGTTCAATAACCACTCCACCATTCAGTTTCTTGACTCCATAACATTTACTTTCATGATTTAAAAAATTTCTTAAGGTACAGCGTACAAAAGTCACATTCTTTATTATTTTATACCAAAATATGCTAAATAAAATTTTTCTTAGGTCTCCTTTTTAAAATTATTTATTCGTTAATACTGGGCAGTTATTTTTATGTATATTTGCCTCTATATGTAGTCTTGATCATAAAGAGTAATTTAATTCTTTCTGGAAATCTCCTTCACACGTGATGTTTCTTGAAACTATTATCTTGAAAGTAATTTTGATGTCGGTATTTTCTAGCGTTTCCGAACGTAATTTATTACAAATATGTTTTCTAATGTGTCCTATTCAATCACGCGTGCCTTGGGTCGGTGTTTGAAGACTGCTGTTGCCAACGGAATCTAGTTCAACGTGTTGATGTCTACTTATATTGCATCTGGTACTGTTTGTATCCACATGGTAGTATGCCTATTTGGGCGATATTCTGTAGTCGTAGGACTCAAAGATCTCATCTTAGCTAAGCAATCTTCGTCATTAATAATGTTGTTTGTACGCAAGTTTATATATTTTGAATTACTAGGGAAGTTTTGGTATTGTGCGTTACAATATTTATGTATACCAACTGGCGCTGGTTATAACAGTGCTGTTTGGGATGTTTTCTGCCTAAAGTGCTACTAATAAACTTGTGTTACGAAACGCACTTTGCCTGAAAATATGTTTTGTTTTCCTTGTAGAGTTTCATTGAATGTCGTTCGCGTGCTTTTATAACGCAAGCTGTTATTCGGCATGCCTCTAACAAAGGACGATTCATCAATTGATTACTTTTCATTTCTCATTTACTCTTCTCAGCTCGTATAATATTTCGCTTATCATCCCATTGTCTGTGTTTGTTTCTTTCACGACAACCGTACCAACGGTTTTGGTACCAACATTTGTTATGCCTCCGATGCATATACACTATGTCAACACAGGCCTAACGTTTGATGAAGTCATTGTTAAGTAGACTCTCTCTTTGCTGCCAATTTTTATAAGGCGGTTTGGTTTGTTACGGACGTATGGTCATTCGTTAGGTCATTAAAAATCAGTGTTTGTTTCTCTAGTTCATGAAATTTAAATTTTTTTCCCCTTGAATTTGGAATTGGTTAAATTTAAAATTCTCGCTAATGGCATTTGGTACCTGTAGGTTTATTTCGCTTACATCATTGCGACAAATTCACAGTCACTCATCTCTGGTGTCATGAGATTTTTTTCTCTTAAATTTCACTTGATGTCCTTCAAGAATTTTATTCCACCCTCTGTCGAAACGTTCATCGTGTGATCTGAGATCGGAAACTCCATGGCATGCTTAAAGTCCAAAACTTTTGCAACAATAAGTGCTTCGAATTCAGAACAATTTCGATGTTTGCCGTCATTAAATTTAACAGGTAGTCTGCGGTAGTTTTCAATCCACTTTTCAAACATTTAAATATTTAACAATCAGAAAATACCGAAATTCCTTTATATTTATTCAATTGTACCAAGAAAATGACTGGCTTTTAATTGTTCTTTTCAGTAATACTAGTGAGTTCTCTGGCTGAATAACTAAATAACAAGATGGGTGGTGCAGTAATGCTGCAGTATAATTAATTATTGAAAGCGTTCCTATGTTTGACAACGCAGCAGTGAGCTGAGGATTATGTGATATAGACGGTTAGTTGGTGTACATGTTCCCCTCACTTGCATTAGAAGAGAGTCCGTGGTTGGATTTCTTTATTAATTTTATTTTCTTTAGAACTGATTTGTCTTGTTATTTTGTGTGTGCATGTTTTTATATATATATATATATATATATATATATGTGTGTATATATAGTAGAAAAAAATGTATGTTCCTGCAGACGGAGGTGGGGGTGTGAAGTGCCCGGTGCCGGCATACAGACACGTTGTGATGTCACCCAGTTGCCATCTTGGATGTGTATGACCTTGATATTGTACTTGCACCTGTTACCTTGACATTCTGCCTGCGATTTATATAACGTTAAAAACAAAAAAACAGAAATACAAATGATTATTTTTTTAAAAATTTTATGTCGGGTAAAATTAAATGAATGAAACGAACGGTTTTATATCTTATTTTCGTTGCCTCGAACTTCAGGTAACATTAAACTTAAAAAATTACAAAAATTACAAAAATTCGTATAACATTTTTAAAAATCATAATAGAAATTTATTTAAGTTGGATATCCGCGATCTTAACATAAAATTTAAAAAAATCTAAGAAATAGTAGACAAATTATATTATAGCCCACGACTACCTTCTTGGGTATCAATGACCTTCATTTCGACTCCAGGCGAACTTTAATTCTAAAAAATTTAGAAAAATTCTAAATTATTGGCAAAGATTTCGAACAATGTGAAATTAAAATAAATGAGTTAATATTTTTTTTAAGACTTACATTGAGCAGGTTTGGTGTTCGAAACAAAGATAGCAAAGTGCACCTCCTACCGGCACGACTACCAGTATATGACTGACCCTAACAAACAACACCTCTAATTATTAAGTGCTATTTACTGAACCATCTCCACCCACCACTATACTATAATCAAATGACCATCTAGTCAATCCCTTTACCACGCCACTACCCCCTCTACTCAGTCATGGGCTTACATTACAATACATTATTATTCAAATTCACTCGAATCCTCACTCCATCATCACCGTCCCGCGATTGACACACCATAGCCCAATCCCCACCGGTACCACTAGAGTGCGCTGGTGATTCCACGATGATATAACCTTGCTATTTCGGTATTGGTTGTTGGCCACATGTTATCTCGTCTTCTGCAGGTATTTTATGTATCCAAATGCACGCTATACCGCAGATTTTACCTGATACGAGAAGAGGCAGATCGTTCTCTATTCCCTGGCGTTTTCAGCATTAAGTCTAAGTCTAGTAACATATTTTATTTTCATTTATTATGTAAAATGTTACAGGATAGAATAGAATGTGCACGCAATTACACATACATTTTCCCACCAAAGTAAAATCTCTGCTTAAACTTTTGAATACTAGTTCGGAGAAGTCAGCTATTGGAGGATAGGTTAAAAACAAATCGTTCGTTGAATGGTATGCCTACGACCAACACACCATATCCGTCTTTGGCGTTACCATCATTGAAACCAGCTGGACTGCCTACACTGTCGTCGATGCCATTCGCAAAATATAAGGCAAGAAACTTGAAACTTGAAATGTATAAATCCAACACGGGTGATAAGACAGTCTCATCTTCTTTGCTCTTCTCAGCCATCTATACAACTTTCCATCAATCTTACAAGTTTTCAATCAACCTCTCCATACCAGCATACTATCTGGACAACTTAACATCCCAAACACCCAGGGCAACCTACCGGACCAGCAAGATGTCAAATATACCTCAAAAACCATAGCAAAAATACATAAAAAAATATACCTCAATAAACAAACCTAAAAATTTACCTCATAAAATACCCAAAACATCCTAAATACCATACTTCATAAAACATACCACAAAATCGATACTTCAAAAATTATACCTAACAATACCTCAAAATTTATAAATCATATTCTTACCTCAAAATCGTATCTCTTAAACTATAATTAATAAATATATTTTAAAAATATATATGTAATGCCATACCTTATAATTGTATTTCAAACTATACCTCAAAAATTACACCTATAACATATCCCGAAAACAAACCTCAAAAATATACCTCAGAAAATCACGCCTAAAAAAAAGTACGCAAAAACCTTACCCAAAAATTATTAATTCCTCGAAACTATTGCTTTGTTCATTCGTTCTTCAAATAAAATTCAGTCGTCTTTTAACGACCCAAGAAAGTCGGACTTCGATTGAATCATAGCACTCCTTGTGCACTAGCTTGTAAAGATTTTACTTAAAAAATCTCTAGCAATCGATTGTATACAGCTGTGAATAAATGAGTCTTTCAGAAAATCAGTAGGACATGTTTAAAAAAATAAAACATGTTCTACTGTGAATATATAAACTTTTTTTATTGCTTATTTCATACACTCGAACTTAGCATATTTCAGATTCTTTAGATTAGTGATAGTTCCCAATGTTCATATTCTATGTATCTCCTTACCCCAATTTCATCGATTAATATAAATATATATCATAAATGTACGAGTGATCACTACCATTTTTGCAGGACAATAAAACATCTGATTCTATAAATGTGTGATTCTATAAACTAGTTCATTTGGGTCTTCGGGAAATACATTGCGAGAATTATGGACAATTGTTATATTATTTAGGGTATATGTGGCAGCAAACTTGTTGGAAAGACGTGTGAGTACATCAGGTAAAATGCAATCACCTTCATCACGAAAACTCTCTTCTTAATCGTATACATCCACTTTTTTTTTTCAGCGCTGACTTTTTTTCGTTTTTGAGTACTGGGGGCGGTACATGCCTCTACAGAAAATACGTTTCTCAAACTTCAGAAAATCTGGTTCACAAAATCATTCTCCTTATAAATTAAATAAGAGTTACAAACTTATGATCTCAATAAATATATTCATAACTGTAGTTTTTCTTTGGTTTCGATGGTTGAGGTCAACATGCCCTATCAAATACGGTCACTTTACTGAAACATTTTGAGGCCAATGAAAATCACAAGACGAGCTCACTTAATTTTAAAAGCACGATGAGGTATGCCTGCCAAGGTTTGCAAAACTTTGCAACTCGTGAATCCATAAGATCAAGGCAATTTATCGCCATAATATTAATGAAGGTATTACATTGTTTGTAATATATCGAAATGTTTAATACAAATTGTACATTTCCCATAATATTGTCACGAATGCAGGCTGCTTCCCCCATATCATTTTCATTTCTGCAACCCACATCGTACCATATATAGAGCAGAGACGTAGCTTCTTTGAGCACCTCGCTTGGCACTTTCAAAATTGTAACTGTACTTTCCTGCGATTTGCTTTCGTAGGAGCTGCGTAGTTAAACTTTAAAATGCCACCACTCAGTCATTAACTTGTACTTACGAAGGGGGATCTCTGTAACCATTAAATAAAATACTCAATTCAATCTTACTTCTTCTTTAATTGTTTATGACATTAAATAACACAGAGAAACACAAATACTTAAATGTACGCATTAATGAATTATAAATCTCAAACACTTAAAATATCTGCCTGATGCCCAATCGTTAGTTAAATAGTTGAGTTTTACTAATTTGAGTATGACTTTTCTGAGTATCACTAGTCGGAGTGTCACTTATCTGATTGCTGTTGCCAGAGTAGTCCGGATAAAATAATCTCAGAAACGTCACAAGCAAAACATTTTTTTAAAGTGATTTAACGTTAATCTTAAATTTACCATATACTAATTTACAATTTTTTTGTCTGATTCAGACCTCAAATGCCTCTCTCGACCCTCGACATGGGAGCCACTCCAATGGCTGGGACATCCTCATATCGCACTAATCCCTGCAATGTGNGCCTCTCTCGACCCTCGACATGGGAGCCACTCCAATGGCTGGGACATCCTCATATCGCACTAATCCCTGCAATGTAATGACGCCATTTCCGCATCAGCGCCGACACTCCTACGCATTCCGCGGTGAACTCCTCGAACCTGTACTTAAAAAACCGCGTCCTGTGCTTACATTATCTCTGGACTTCAACCCGCACTAGCTGGTGCCTGGTTATCGACTCTCCTTCATCTCTAACTAATGTCTTTTCCACGTCNTCTGGACTTCAACCCGCACTAGCTGGTGCCTGGTTATCGACTCTCCTTCATCTCTAACTAATGTCTTTTCCACGTCCCACACCGCCCAACGCTAAGTTGCACGACTCCGGTTGGTGAACTCGGTCTGACAAGTAGCCTCGAGAAGTCACACGTTGCAGTAGGTTGGGTGGCATCGCGCCAGGAAAACTGCACGCTTCGCTGAAGTAAAACACTGAACTCTAGAGCAGCAAGTGCCCTCCGCTAATTGTCAGCTCAACATATATGTCAATGCCCTGAATACTGTATACTCTCGGATCCCAAAACTTCCTCAGTGGCGGCAAAGAATACACGAACACAGAATAACATTAAGAAGTTACTAATATAAATAACGAGCTTACTTTCCCCAACATAGGTACAATTAATTGCAAAATAATTTCTTACATCCTCGGATTGTATGTAGGACTTGTCACCTCGTTGAAAGCTCTATCTTAAGCGATGATGTCAGAAACACATGCATTAGAAATGAGACAATTGCAAATTGAAATGTGACTTACTGGGTACTGGATACCGAAAAACCTCGTTCCATAAAGTAGTGTGCGAACAATTGCATTACCGAGGTCAGATTTGACAAACGGCTTTGAATTTAATCAGTCTAATGTTTCTAATGATAGAGTTGAATAACCTAAAATATTTACAGGTCCCTCAAGAGATTGAGCCACCTAAAGNAGTCTAATGTTTCTAATGATAGAGTTGAATAACCTAAAATATTTACAGGTCCCTCAAGAGATTGAGCCACCTAAAACACGTAATTGCATCACATGCCATCACAGTGCTACTTATGTGCAGAATTTGGTGAAAATAGGTTGAATGGTTCCTCANCACGTAATTGCATCACATGCCATCACAGTGCTACTTATGTGCAGAATTTGGTGAAAATAGGTTGAATGGTTCCTCAGTTATGGCATAAAACATTCATACTATTCATGTAACGATCTTCATAAATTAAAGACAAAAAGNTTGAATGGTTCCTCAGTTATGGCATAAAACATTCATACTATTCATGTAACGATCTTCATAAATTAAAGACAAAAAGAGATTTATTAGCACATTCGATGGTTGTATACAGCCAGTATACAAAGTGAAGCTAAAATCAATAACATAGCTTCGCCAATAAAGCTAAAAGCTTAAATTATTTTAATGATGCCATTCTGAATATAATCTCGTGTCACAGTTAAAATATGCTTAAAAACCACAGTACAACTTCTTCGACAAATTTGGGAAGAATAAATTGATTGTTCGCGAGATATGACATAATAAGCTAACATTTTTCGTGGGGCTTACTTAACAAATTGTATNAAGAATAAATTGATTGTTCGCGAGATATGACATAATAAGCTAACATTTTTCGTGGGGCTTACTTAACAAATTGTATAAATGAGGCTCTGTATATACAAAGGTGATAGTTTTTACTGATACAGCCAGCAAACGAAGTAAAGTCAGAATTGGTTTCGTTAATAAAATATAAAACTTACTACTTTATAGCACATGCTGCAGTGCTAATCGTTTCTAAATTTAGAAGGAATAGATCAATGGCAAAACAAATTATTTATTCGTATTGTGCCATTTTACAAAATGGCGGAAATTATGTTTTATGTATTTGCAGTTAATAGTTTCAATATCTACTGCCAGAATACAAATATAAGTTGTAATTGATTACATAGTGACAAGCTAAAATGGCTCTACGTCCACCATTTTAAAATAAGTGTCTCACATAAAAAAATCATACCTTTTTTTATTACTTGCCGCAGTATCTCTCTCTCTCTGTCTCTCTCTCTTCTACTTGTGTGTGGCAATTAATAGGAACCGGTCAGTTGTTTGCCAGGATATGACGAAAACTTTAATTAATCTTGTAGCATTACAAAATGACGGATAGAATACGACAGGTGTAGATTCAGGTTATACGAGTAGTTTATATAAATGCTACCAGCATACAAAGTTAAATTGGAATTGATTTAATGGTTATGAACAAAATTGCATTCTATGCTTAGATACCTATGTGATCGCTATTTTGAAAATAAGAGTATGAAATACTTAAAACCCAACATTTACATAATCTGCCGCAATAATACTTGTTGGCCGAATTTGATAGGAATTTGTTCATTGTTTACCGAGACAGGACATAGAAATTTTATTTTTTCAACTGGTACTAACTTACAAAATAGCTGACAAAAATTACTATGTAATGGCTTAAATGATGCCTGTAAAAGATGCTTTCAGCATACAAAATTTGGTAAAAATTTGTTAAATGATATAGTAGATATAACGAATACACCTGAAAATTTTTATTGCCAACAATTTGAAAGTGCTCAGTGAAATTTAATAATTTATGTTTACCTGGTCTGTAATAGTTAAAATTAAATGCCAAATTGGGTGAGAATGGCTGTGATAGTTTTCGAGATATAATGAAAAATCCAAATTTTTTCATTTGGTGCTATCTTCCAAAATGGCAGACTAAAATTTCAAAATGTAATTATTACACGATGCTCTCTCGGCGTACAAAATTTGATTTACAGCGGTTGAACGGTTCTGAAATATGACATATTACCTAAAATATCAAAATGGTCGCCATTTCTAAAGTAAGTGCCCGGCATGGTCGATAACTATAAAAGTAAGGTGTCCTTACTAATAACTATATACAGAATGTACTGTATAACGTGGACACCCGCAGAATTTCCGGAGCGGTTGCTGCAAAGTGACAATTGTAACAGGTGTATGGACATAAATAATTAAACCACATATGATTTTTCTACTGGAGACAAATATTTTCTACTGGTGACAAAAATTTATTTCAACTGCATCTGAAAGTACATGCAAAGAGGAATTCAGTGATATGGCATATGCAATAGAATTTAACACAGAAAAAAACAAAAAAAAATGTGCCAATAAGATTACGTTATGAGGGCCGGTAGCATAGGGAAGTGGACCTGTACTCACAGCAGTAAGCAAGCAACATGCGCCGTGACTCATCCTGGTGAGACAACTTCCTAATACCAGGGCAGTACCAGTCTCCGTAATCTGTTATTTATAGTACTATTGCAGTGTGTAGCTGTACGTACGCAATAAAGTTCACGAATAAGGAATAACTGGACACTACTTATTAACAGTGAGTGTGGCAGAAATGACGAGCAAGTCTTCAATATGTATGGTTAAAGGCAACCTCATTGGACGCCCATCTCAAGGCAAACTATACGAAGAATTTTCACACATCTCTTGACACGAGAGCGTCGATGTGTTGGCACGTGTCGATGCAAATCCCACATGGGTGTGCGAGAAATTTCCAGGTTCGTAGGAATAAGTAAACAAGTGTGTTACTGATACTGCGCCAATGGAAATTCCACTCGTATCGCTTGACTCTTCATGATACATTAATTTAAGGTGATTTCCAGCAGCATATTTTGTTTTATAGGTTTGTTTGTATGTCTGTAAGTAATGACAGCAATTTTCTAATTAACATGTTATTTACCGATGAAGCGACAAACTTTGTGCGCATGGATTTTTTTTTACNAATGACAGCAATTTTCTAATTAACATGTTATTTACCGATGAAGCGACAAACTTTGTGCGCATGGATTTTTTTTTACAAAATATGCTGTACTGGACTACGGAGAATCCGCGTTGGGTCCGGCACGTGGAGCACCAGCGACAGTGGAATGTGAACATGTGGTGTGGAATCGTTGGGGACTATGTTATTGGGCCATACTTCTTCAAGGGACAATGACCGGCTGAACGTACGCCCATTTCCTCAGAAACACCTACTAACCGGCACTTCTGGAAGACATACCACTCGACATACATCGTGATATGTAGTTTCAGCATGACGGTTGTCCTGACTGCGCATTTAGATTTGGTGGCAAGATAAGAGTTATATAAAACGTTTCCAAACGACTGGTTAGAATTACGTGTTTTAAGATGGCCAGTATGCTCCCCTGACCTCACACCTATCAAAATTTTCCTGTGGGGAACACTGAAATATAGGGTGTACAAAACGGTTCCTACGATGCTAGAAGACATGCAGTAATACATTATGGCAGATTGCAGAGGCAACACGCCAGAAACACTTCAGGCCACTCGTTGCTCGCTACATGTGCGTTTACAGATGTGCATTGCTGTCAATGGTAAACACATCAAGCACATGCTGTGAGAATACCTAATCTAAAGCGTTCGAAACATACTTGTGCTCTTTTGTACTATACATGCAGATGCGTTTGCATTTCTCCTTAGTTTTTTTTTTTTTTTTTGGTTGTGCATTTGTACGCACTCGTTATTCAGTACAGTTAATGACTAGGATTCAAATATATTGAATAACGTTGGTATCGGAATAAAATGTAGTGTATTGATATCAAAATTAGACTCACACATCCCGTCTTCCCTCCGCTGCGGTGTTCTACTCTGTCCAATATCGAATTCCGTTCCCCTTGCCCCATAAGGAAAGCACAGCACTGCTATATGGAAGCGGTCTCGCCAGGTTGAGTCACGGCGCGTGTTGCTTGCTTAAAACTGTGTGTATAGGTCCACTACCCCATGCTAAATGCCCACCTAACTTAACCAAATTTGCACATTATTTCCTGGCGTTTCTGTGTTACTTTCCATTGCATATTCTACATCGCTGAATTCCTCTTTGCACGGACTTTCAGATGACGTTGAAATAAATGTAGGTTTCTAGGAGAAGAGAAATATGTAGTTGATTTATTTCTGTCCATACGCGTGTTGCGAATAGTCACTTTGCAGCAAATTACCCACCCCCGTACGTTATTTCATTTAGCGAAAACAGCATTTCGTAATCCGCAACCGTTCCGGAAATTTTGGGAGTGTCGACGTTAGGCGAGATTGGTGAAATTCAGTTGACGCGTTAAAAAATGGTGAGGCTGAGAACACACACACGCACAAACACACACACATACCCACACAGGCGCACACACACAGGAAAGTGATCTCATAAGTCTTTCTTTCCTTCCGAAAGTAGGCTAACATAACTAGATGCTGAGAAATTTCAGCCTGACAATATATATTTTAACATATAAGAGACATTTTAAAATGACTGAATAAAGTTTGTTGAAAATAAAAGAAATGATGTAGTTTTATGAGATGTGCTATATTTTCTGTCTCCACTTTATTGATTGCTCTCACCACAAAATGTGTAGGATACATTCAGTAAGACTTTGTATAACCAACCAAACTTTTACCATCACCTTCCGATTAAATGTTCATGGCACGTTTTGTGACGCACTTAGCAAATGTGTGTGTATGTTTAACAGTTGGTGTCAAATGCAGATAAAAATATTATTTACGGGATTAAGCGACATGTACCAATACTCTAGAAAAACTCCATGAAATTTACCTCTGCTCTTATAATTATATGATCAAGAAAACATCTGCAAGTAATTTTGATATTCCGCAAACAAAAAAGTGGTTTTGCCATCGGTACAAATAATCTAATACAATTAAGAATGCCATTAAAATGGGAAGATTCTTTTGGTGTATTTTTCTGTTGGCTAAATCCGCAACGCAATAAAAACATTTCTGTTATTTTAATTAAGGAACTTTTTTTAATTAACTAACTGTTATCCTTTTGACAACTGATATACGGTTATTTAATAAGCTTGAAATTTTTCTTAGCGATCTTTTAATAATGGTCGAAATTCTTACATGGTTTGTTGCAGCTGTGATAAAAGTCTCGTATACAAACACATGCAGAAACTCGAGCAGTCAAACAACACAAAACGCCGTAGAGAACATGCGGGAATAACTGATGCTTCAAAGTAGTCGGCAGTCTCATATATTTTTACTTTCAAAACATTTAGGAATAGATACTGAGCTTGAAGAACCTACATAATTCATTCTTAAATAAAGCATTTAAATGTTTAACCAATAATGTTCCTTTTTTCCCCCCAAACATATGCAATTGTTTCAAAAGTTTATATTTCGATATAATATTTAGAGTATCACAATATCAGAGAAATCCATTTATGTATTCGTGTGAGGTAAAACTTTACACTACGTTTCGTGTCGCACGTCATTTTCTAAACGAGACATGTGAGCAGCTATTTGTATATAAACCACAAACATTACAATGCTGGTGTTGCCAAAAAAAATATCTAGTCCCAGTTGGTGTAGCAGAATAGCGGAAATGAGAGGCCAAATGAGAGTGTGGGTCGCAGCAAACACTCGACAAAACACTGAACAAAGCGAGTTGACACGTGGTTGGCAGTGACAAGTGTCGCTATGCGAGCTGCACGCTGCTGTGTTGATATCTGTAGCTGGACCACAACAAGGCAGCTCGCACACCCGATATCACGCACCGCAGAGAGGCGCCTCTACTGTGACCACCGGGATATCGCCGGAAATCGTAATTTAATAATAATCGTTCGTTCGCGCCGTTCTGAATGCTCGTTGTAAGAACCGAATTACGGAATAAGCAATTAAATATAAATGTCACGCTACATTTATTTGGACTTAAAAAAAATGTAACCAGTAGGCCATGGTACAAAAAACTTACCGTCACCAAAGTTTTCAACTTACAGCTGTTATAGCTGCAAACAGCAGTGAAAAGTTCTATCATGCATATATCTGCATGATCAAATATTGGCTCATACGTGTTTTTTCATGTTATATCTTGCACAGCGGTCTAAGTAAAACCTGCAAAGAATGTAGCACTATAGTAAAATATTTGTTCGCGTTTTAGTGGAAATAGTTACGTCGTATTTGTTCCCTTTTGTATACTGTCCTCGGTAAAGTGAGAACTTATGGAAACAACAAAGGAAATCTTGACTTCCTCTTACCGTATATAATGGGAGGGAGCGGGAGGTTCTGGGGTTCAAACCCTCTATTTAACAACTCAATGGCTTTTCATACCTTCACAGTTTCATAACGAATAACCATTGTTGTTCTACGAATGGGCATAAGTTACCTATTAATGCACAACACAATGTTTAAAACATGGTAATCTAGAACAGTACAGTAATGTTTTCCTGAAAATATATTGGAACAAAGTTACACATGTGCCAGCAGTAAAAGTAGTTCATTGTCAAACCTCCCCCCCCTTTCGAAGTTGTATCTACGGCACTTCTCTTCCTGCATACATTTTATTAACGAAGCATGTTTCATAATACTCATCGAATAACAGTCACATGTCTAAACGCCTTGTTATTCGTAATGTTAAATATAAATATCACCTGTAACTCAGTTTGTAATGGTCATACGCGAAATACAATCAGAATACTGTTGGTACAAGGTTGTATTTATATTTCCCAACTTGACTAGGCTGACTCTACGTCAAAGTAACCGAGCTGACAATTTCTCTCCCCGCTTCCGCTTCACCGAAATATTTTTCTCGCGACAGACGTTATTTTAAGAGGTAGTTCGTAAATCCTCAACTGAAATATTCATTGTGGTAAGTTGTTAGTGAACTGGCAGTGATTGTAAATATTTCTGCATATATCAATTCATATTTTTGACCCATAATTTTTTAACGTTTATTCCAATATGCCGACATGGGCTATGGGTTAACATGTAACTTAAATTTAAATCAAATTTTAACATGGGATGAACTTGAAAATAATTGCGATTGTGGCGCCACCGCGTGCATAGTTTTGGGAGTTGCTCCTCTGTAAGGCGGCGTGCTCCTTGGCCGAGTAGGCTCCCCTCCTGTTTTCTCCCCAAATTTCCCGGCCTTGATTACCCATCTTTGTATGAATTTTGTATGAATGTTTGATGTACCGGTATTTATAGTCAACAAAGTTACTTTTTCATATTTTTTTTATGTTTTACAATACTTGGCTTGCTTGCCAGTTAAATATTCAGTGCATATTGCATAATTTTTATAAGTATTCAATGCAAATGTTTCATC
This sequence comes from Clitarchus hookeri, assembly GCA_002778355.1. NCBI lineage: Eukaryota > Metazoa > Arthropoda > Insecta > Phasmatodea > Phasmatidae > Clitarchus > Clitarchus hookeri. Next base: position 256,741 of record NQII01003075.1, read on the forward strand.
CTAAGTTACTGCACACTTTTAAAATATTCTGAAATTACCGATATTTAAAGTGACATCGTTTTTGTGTTGTTTGTACTACGGCACAAACTTCTGTAGACTGTATGTTGTTACATTTACATTATGTTTTCTCAATTCTGAAAGTTTAAGTAGACCCTCGACGTACCTATTCTATGTATGTGAGTGTGTATAGGCTAATTCAAGGTCGATTACTTGGAACGGAGGTTTTTAATTTTGAAACGATAAAGTTAAAACTCGTGAAATATTCCTCGAATGTCATTAACACGTTTACACAGAAACTTCTAATACTTACAGAAAAAGTGTGGTACAATTTAAAAAAAATCACAGCATTTAATTTATTTGACAGATGTAGTTTTTTCTTGTACCACAATGTTCAAAAGGGATCAAAGTTTTGCCTGCTATAAAATANAAGTTTAAGTAGACCCTCGACGTACCTATTCTATGTATGTGAGTGTGTATAGGCTAATTCAAGGTCGATTACTTGAAACGGAGGTTTTTAATTTTGAAACGATAAAGTTAAAACTCGTGAAATATTCCTCGAATGTCATTAACACGTTTACACAGAAACTTCTAATACTTACAGAAAAAGTGTGGTACAATTTTAAAAAAATCACAGCATTGAATTTATTTGACAGATGTAGTTTTTTCTTGTACCACAATGTTCAAAAGGGATCAAAGTTTTGCCTGCTATAAAATANAATTTATTTGACAGATGTAGTTTTTTCTTGTACCACAATGTTCAAAAGGGATCAAAGTTTTGCCTGCTATAAAATAATTTTTTGTGCCGTCCATTTGTAGCTGTGTGTATGTACAGGCGATATTCGGCATTCATCGACGTATTCCGGAGCATTTTCGGTGTAATTTTCTCAAAGCCAGCAGTGATTCTCTGACGCAAATGCTCAAATGTTGAATTTCCACAGAGTAGATAATGTTCTTGACATATCCCCAAACGAAAAAGTCTTGAGGATTATGATCGGGGCTTCTGCGTAACAAAGTGATAAGGCCACATCTCCCGACCAAACCGTTTGGAAACCTCACGTGCAGGGCATTGCGCAAGACTTGGCTCCAGTGCACCGGTGCGCCATCTTGCTGGTATATTACACTGTTGCCACTTTGTCATTCATCATTCTCAATCATTGTCCAGATAAATGCTGCCTGTGGTCGATTTTTCGGCAATCACGAAAGACCCTACAACTCGATCATGCACACATTTAGTTTGGGAGAGCCGCGAACGAACTTATGAGTTGCATTAGGCTGTCACGATCTCCAAATTCTGCAGTTGTGACGATTATCACAACCATAAAAGCGAAACGTTGCCTCGTCGCTGTAAAACAAACGATTTTCATAATTTCTGTTCATGTCGATTTCGTTTAAAATGAAATCAGCGAATGCAAAATGTTTGGACCGATGTTCCAGCTTAATTTCATGCCTCAATTGAATCTTGTAGGCATACTGTCTGAAACGTTTATAAATAACATTTTGCGCGGTAATCTTCGGAATGCTAAGCTCTAAACTGCGATGGGCATTGACTTTTTAAGACATCGGGGCACAAAATAGCCTAATCTGTTCGACCTTTTCTTCAGACGTTTTAGGCCGGCCTGGTATTGGTTTTTCTGTACAGTACCTGTTTCACGGAATCTTTTCAGTCAACGACAAACAGCCCTCCGTTATGGTACACATTGCCCTGGATACTGAAGCCTTAAATTGCGTTGCACAAACACTACAGAATTGAACTCCGCGAACCACAGAACACACTGCGCTGCACGGTCGCCATCTCACTGGCTGGGTCGGTGCTGATGTCAGATGGCACGCCCTTCCCTGCCACAATCTCAAGGTCGGTGTGCGTCTGTCGATCCACCCCAACCCCTTTTTAAAAAAATATTCATTCTTCCACTACAATTACAATTTTGTACAAGAATTAGGCTTATCCGTTAAATTATTTCGTCGCTATAAAGTTATGAAATTGTACCATTATTTTTCTATGGCCCTGTATTAGCTGCAGAACAACAGCGTTGATCGAACGCCCAGTTGCTGGAAGCCGAATGGCAGGAATAGTGTGAACAACTGAGGCACGAGCCACAGTAAACAACTGATTTATTGCTTTCCTTCCCCACCATTACTACACATATCCATATACTAAATACATACTTGCCCCGTCAGACCTGAAGCATGTCCTCTCAGCTCAGCAGCTGGTTCATGAGACAAGAGCGGACAACTTTGGATCAGACGTATTCCCCGAGCAGCGCATTTAAAAATAGTTCCAATCCAATTCAATCGCGAGTGAAATTAAAACTTTCTTTGTGTAACCGCGCGACTTTAAAGTATATTATTGATATTTTCTGTTACTTAAACTACATTTCCATTATTCTTATCCACGTCGAGCGTACTTTAAAACTGCGTTGAAGCTGAATCCATAATTGTAACTGAAAATCAGTACAAATGTGAGTGAGTGAAGAGTGAAGAGTGAAGAGTGAAGAGATTTTGGCGGCTCTTAACAGCGAGGTCTTGAGAGCCGATGAGCGTAATTGAGGTGGGTATGGAACGGCATGGGAATAAGGCGGCGGGGAAAACGGAATATTCCCGAGAAAACCTGCCAATGAGTGGCATTGTCCGGCACGATTCCCAAATGCGAAAATCCGGAAGTAACCAGGCCGGTGGTTGAATCCGGTTCACCTTGTTGCGAGGTGATCAGGCTAACCGCTTACCCACCGCGGCGTCTACAAATGTAAATTCAACAATTTGTAACAAATTATTTAAAGGTAAATTACAACAAAGTTGGTTAACAAAGAACTTCATATCACCTTTTTTTTTAAACTTAACTATATTTTATACCACTCTGAAAAGCTACGTACATTGAAATTATTTTTTTACTTAAATGCCAAAATTGGCAGATATCGGCTATGAACTTCGTAATATGTAATGTTAATTGCTAATTTTTTATAATACTGTGTCTTCCAAAATGGCAGATTAACAACATCTTAATTTTTAGTTTAATACATACACCATTAGCTGTCAATTAACAAAATATGGATTGTATTGGATATGTAGTTTCAGATATATATGTAAAATGAATTTTTTTTATATTTGCACTATCTTACAAAATGGCGGATTGTCAAAATAATTTCTTACTAAATGTAATGCTTACATCGTACTCTGCCAACGCATTATATTTGGTATACATTGGTATAATCGTTCCTGAGGTATAACGTAAAAGCGATATTTTTAGTCCACTTTCTGAAGGAAAGAAAGGCTTATGATATCACTTTTCTGTGTTTCTGTATGCCTGTGCGTGTGTGTCCCATCGTTTTAATTTTTAAACGTTTCAACCGAGTTTTACCGAACTCGGTAAACGTAACAATTAAGTACACCTGATTATTTTATTTTTTTCACACCACCGCGTGCACTTACTTTAAAAATTGCGGCTGTTTTAATTATTTCGGCTGATATTTTATATTTAGGAAACCATTTTGCCGATTCAAACGAAATTTTGTATGCTAACAGCGCAAGGTGTAAGCATTGAATTCAAATGTAAGTTTTATTGTTGGTCCGCCATTTTGGAAGATAGAACTACGTGGAAAAATATAGCTTTTACATTAGGCCTAGAAAACTACCTAACCAGATTTCGTCAAGTTTGGCATGTAAGTAATATAATGACCGGCTAGGTAAATGTAAGTAATGTAACTTCACTAGGCACTTATATTCAAAATGGCATCCGTACAAATTTTTAGGTTTATTTGTTGTAATTACCATACCATTTAACCGATTTTAGCCAAATTATGTTCTCCGACAGCATCTATTACAAGCATCATATAAGCTAAACAACAACCACTTTCGTTTGCCAGTTTGTAAGATAGTGCTACATAATTTATATAGTTTTAGTGTAATATCTCGGGAAACAATCGACCCGTTACTACCAAATTTGACAAAGACGTAGTACTGCTGCAGATTATGTTCACTGACATGTTTGAAGTATGTCGGACACTTATGTTCAAAATGGCGGCCATTAGGATATTTTAAGTTTGTTTGTTATATTTCGATACCGTGTTATTAATTCAAATGAACTTTTGTATGCTAGCTGTATATATTACAGCCATCAAATGTGTAAACAAAAAATCACTATTCTGTCATTTTGGAAAATTATATCACATGACAATTTCAAATTAGTTCTTATGTCTGAAAAAAACAACCGATTATGTAGCAGGCCACGTAAATTATTAAACTTTGAGAGAGCAAGACACACCTATATTCGAAAGGTCGGCCATATAAACATTTTAATTCATAACTTTTTATCTACGAAACTGCAAAAAAATTTTACACTTGCTTTGTATACTGACAGTATCAGTTATATCCATAAAAATTGTGTGTTAAAAGCCTAATTTCTCCGCCATTTTGTAAGATAGCCATACATAAAATAATAGTTTTCTGCCGTATTTCGAAAAACATAAAACATATTTATTTCAAATTTGGCGAAGATGTTGTACATTAGTAGGCCATATGAATACATATGTGTTAAGTGTGTGAGTCTCTTATTTTGAGAATGTTGACTACGCATACATTTCAGCCTAGTGTGCCATATCTACGAAGTCACGTAACAGATTTAAAATTAAATGCTTATTTTGTATGTATGACAATCATCGGATGTGTTATTATATAAACTTTTTGTCCTCCATCTATGAAGATAGTCACATGAATAATGGAGGGATTTATATCATATCTCGAGGACCAATCAACCGACTTATGCCCAAACTTCACGCAAGTATTGCCACAGTGTAAATTGCCATGTGTTAAGTGTTACAGTCACATTATAAAGGGGTTTAATTTTATTTATATGTTACGTATATTAAATATATCAACCCAATTTCACAAAATTGTATACGCAAACAGTATCAATTAGAATCGTCGTTTATGCATTAAGATATATCATTTTGCTAGATATTTGCAAAATATTGCCTGGTGAGTTAATTGAATATTAGGCCATACTTCCGAATAATTCATCTAATTTCCACAATATTTTGCACACTTACAGAAGGCCATGTAATGTTGCATGAGTTAATTGGCGTAGGACAATGACTAGATATTTGCGGCCATATCAATATTTAAATGTGTTTGGCATACCTATTTAATAATTAAACCTAGTCAATTAAACTTTTATGCTAACACTATATATTAAAAACATCGGGTACAGAGCCTCTTTTTAAGAAATTTTGTATGATAGACCCGTTTAAGAAAATAAAGTTTTTATGCCATATCTCGTACACCAATCAACCGATTTCCACCAAATGTTTCACATAAGTAGCGCTATGGTAGGCTATGTATACTTACGTGTTTTCAAAATGATGACAGTGTAAATATTTCATGTTTGTGAACCCTATCACTCAGAAGATTAGACTCATTACATCCGTTGCTGATGCCCCGAATCCTACCTCCGTAATGCAGTTGTAGCGCGGTAGTTTAAATTTTCTGGTTTTAAAAAAATCGAATACCGGGTAACTCACTCATATATTTTTATTGTCTAAGTAATGTTTCACATGTTTCTTGTTTCACCTGTAATGATACTGCTGTTAATAGACGTCAACACCTAACTTCCATCAAAGATTTTAAAAACTTCACTAACATTTATTGCACCCGTGCACTATAGAAGATAGAAGGCTCCTAAGTCATCAGTAACTTCTTGTTTTTAATTTGCACTGTTTTAAAAAAATTGCGGATAAATGGCATTATTGCTTTACAAATTCAATGCTTATAACATACACTATTGACGTACCAAATGTATTTAAATATGTTTATTCACTCCAAAGATAAAACAGTGCCCTAAATTACAACAATTGCAGCAATTTTTAAAATAGGTACACATTGTAATGGAAAACTTTACAAGTCGGGTGTTCTTACTAAATACTATATGTGTACCTTGTTTGGTGATATTCGGATGTCGCGATTAAAGTTATTGGGGAGAGGGTGGGGCGTAACATACAATCCAGACAGATATTCCAGTGATTGCGGAAATAAGCCAAAAAACATTATCGTGTTCGAATTAGGCTGTTACAATTTTTTTACTCGCGAAGTGGAGAAAAAACAGCTTGAGTTTTTTAAACTTATTTAAGACCTTATCTGTTTCTTTTCTTTGATACGACTTCCATTCCTTCTTTATTTTAAATTTTAAGCCCTTTTTCTTCTGGAGCGACAGTTCACTTCGGGCCCATTGCTCGGGACTGGAACTAAATGTTACTTTCACCCTACACTGCGTCCAGTTTCGTTGTCGAGCGGTTTACAATCCAGGAAGTTTATCACTAGCCAGGGTCTAGAGAAAGTACTATATTATTCAGCTCACTGCAACATTGCTGCTTCACATTTTAATTTAATTGCTTTTATATGTTAACATTCAACATCCTATCGTCTCAAAAATTTAAAGTTATTTTCATTATAATTAAAATAAAAATTTTTTTTTACATATTGTATTTACATTTAATTTATACAGGTTTAATGAAAACCTTAAATACTCATTTTACATATATACCACATTTGCAAACTACGATAAAAAAAAGTAGAGTAAATTGTTTTATATTACGCATAATGGAAATGCTTTTAGAAATATTTGTATTTTATTAAAATGCGATAACATTTAATTTGATATTATTAATAAAAAAACTGAATATAGGAAGGGAAGGATAGTGTTTTACATTTCCATATCAATGTAAATATTTCTCACTCTTACGAGTATTATTGGATTATTCAAAATCAGAGACAACTTTTTTGATATCATTGTTCTTCGAAAATATGTTATATTAAATTTAATTCTCACAAAATCTTTCATAGCATTAAAATCAATTCGACGTCTTGGCATAAGTGTCGATTTAATAAACTGAATACAGAGAGAGAAAATTAAAAGTACTATTGACAAGTGTGATTCGATTTCAGGAGCAAATTTTTCCCTTCCTCACACATGTGGAATTAAATAATACTATTAGGTTTTCTGTGGCCAACAACAAAGCTGTGCTTAGGTCAAAATTAATTTTTCCGAAAGCTATCAAACCAGTTTTGGGGGATATTTTCAAGAACACTTGGGTTTTAAATACTGCATTTTATAAATATTCCAGTCACTTCCCTCTACAGAACAGACACAATATGTTTATTTCCAGTTGAAATTGCTGTATGCATATATGTTTGGTTTTCCTCTTTTGACCTTCAAAACGTGTTTTTCTGCATAGTACGGTTTACAGATAACCACGATGCATTCGTTGTCATGAAGAAAGAAGACCATTTAGACACATTTTGGCTCTTATCTCGTGGTTGGAAGACCACTTACATCTAGAGGATTCTGAAGTATTTTTACTTCCTTTGTATAAACGTTAGGAAAAAAAACAGAGTTTAAAAGATTTTATGCATATATTTAAAGACGCAAACAAATTCGGATCAGCTAATGAATTAAAATTTAATGTTTAAATAACAACTTCCAAAATGTAAAATATAATGCCAAGATTTGGCTTCTTATTAATTTTTGAAATAGTCAGCGTTAGCCAGATAATGGGATTACGTAAACTACTAGAAGAAGCAGATTTCTCTTCAACGTCTACATACACTCAAAATTCGAATCATTGGAAAACCACTGATTATTTCAGTGCAATAATTTCACTGATTGAATTAGTGACGTGAAATAATTTCACTGATTTAATAAGTGACGGCCGACTGCAGTGGAAAATTAAATATGGTTTTTATTGAATTCAGATAAATAAATATGTGACAATTTTTTGTACGATAGTTTACTATAGATAATACGCAATTTACCGTGACTTAAAAAAAGTAAAAAAGTCTTCGTAGTTGGCTAAGATTGAACTCGCACACCCCTCCCACTTCGCTTACCATCTGCGCTATCAAGTCGTTATTAACGAAATATTGAATATTTAAATTGTATGCCCTTACTCTTCGTGTTTGGTTTAATTGGTGCCGTCAAGATTGTTAAAACAAATAGTACGTATGAGTGCACTCTCTTCACCACATTACATGCTGTTTAAACCTTCAAACAGAGAGCTGTGATGATTACATGAATACTAACTTATAAACATAAAAACGAAATGAAAGACATGAATATGTCATGAAAGGCTGAATGTTTGTCTTACCGGGTAAAATTGTGTTTTTAAATTCGAAAGACGTTTAAGAAAGTATTTCGTATTCGTTTTATTATTTTAATCGTTGTTATTTCTCTTTACACACGTTGTTTAAATGAAATTGTTTTTACTTTGTTTGACGGCCACTTTCACGCGCTGTTGAACTGATCTACCGGGGACAAAAAAAACATTGAAAAACAGTGAAAAATGACTGTCGAATCAGTGGAAAATGTCACTGAATCAATAATTGAAGGAAAACGGGGATTTTTTCAGTGATCATCAGTTAAATTTTCTAAAGTGACTCTCCAATCAGTCAGATAGTTTTGACTGATTGGAACAGTGAAATTTTCACTGATTCAGATTTACATTCCGGACATTATGCATTTTGTGTGTTACTTGGGCTAACGGAAAAGTCATGGCAACGAACCTGGCACCCACAGAATGTGGTTGTATCACAAGACGGCAGTGTGAAAGACGGTTGGCTGTCGCTCAGAGAGTGACGTTCATAAAGTCGAGAGTCGAACGCCATTCATAATCGATGTAACCGGAATTGAACTGTACTATCCCACCTAATTAGCCGTCATAGATGGCAAAAATGCCAGAGAATGTCGCAGGTAGCTGGTGCAACCTCTGGGGAATAATGATCAGCCAATATGAACTGTCACGAAGCGTGTGGCGGTATTCCGTCAAGGACGCGTACAATCAGTGACTGTGCGAACTTACGTGCCACGTGCACTTACTGAACACCTCTTTAAAAGTGAGAGAACATGGATGCTGCTTAAGTTCCAGGCAGAAAACAGCATTGAGAAAGGTACTGTGTGCATAAGGTGTTTACGAGAGGGCCGTCAGCTGCATAATGTTGCTGGTGGCAGTTACTGAAATACAAAAGGGGGCGTGGTATGAAAAAAGCTACGATCACCTTACACGCTATCAGCAGAAAGGAGCCCACTTCTGTCTAAAATCATCGCCATGAAAAAACTTTGACCCAGGAGTTCTAAACCAGATCTCAGATGTCAATGAACATATGTCGAAGCTACAGGATCCCTAAGAAGGCTGAAATGTCATCCAAACCCAGCGGCAGTTAAGTTTATTGTCGATGTCGCAAATAACGCCAGGAAAGTACTAGCGTGTGACTGCATTCCACATGACGCAACAGTGGAAAAAACCTACTGCAGCTACAGAGGCAGATATGCGGGGCTTTTAGGGAGAAATTCCCTGGTTTCCTTATCAGTGCAATCATTATCCATGACAAAGCAAGGCCGCACACAGCAGGGTGACAGCAACTACTCGGGCGTTAGGGACGGGAAAAAACTGGTACACCCAGCAATCTCGCCGCACCATTCTCCAAGTGATGACGATCTGAAACTGGAAGTAAAGGATCTATTACTTGGTATTCAAATTGGGACAACGTAGGACATTGTGAACGCTATGCGACAACAGCTGGCACGATTCACACACGGTTACACGATAATGCAGATGATATTCATGGGCACCATGTTCTCGACGTTATATGGTTTGAAAGGGGGAAGGGGAGGGCTACTCTGAGTGTCTGTAGGTTGGGTATATCTGTGTATACGTGTATTTTGATGCCACTACTACCGTTATTAACACGAGATGCACTAATCCGCTTATGAATGCTTATGTTCGCTTCATTTCCTACATACAATTTGCAATTTCCTTTCATTCCATACCTTTTCATTTGTAGGTTTGATTTGCGTATTTAAAAAAAATTATGCCCACCCACATTTTTAAAACCAAACCGTTGTCATATTTTATATTCACATACATAATTATTAGCCAAACAAAACTGGTCCAGATATTTCTAATATTTCAATGCTTACAAATGTTACTTTTTGTAATAATTTATAAACTTCTTTACGCACCAATGATAGAACTCAAAGAAGATGTAAAAGTGATGGAGAAAAAAATGTAGACACACTTACGAAAAGAGAAATAATTATTTCTCACTGTACAACCACTCCACATAGCACATCAATCCGTCACGTACGATCGTGAAGTTGTATACATTATTATAACAGCGGCAATCCCACGTGGTATATGTGAGCATTCTGCTAGCAGTAAAACGATACTATTTCCGACCCCTCAGGCTTAAAACGACAACTGGAAGTTGTAGACTCAGTGACGAAAATAGCCAACCTTGAGGATCTTGAAAGCAAGACGTTTCTGTCTGTTTTGACATACCTCAAAACATGGTAAGTTATCTCCTTTGGCAGAAAGTAGTGGGTGAATGTCCAAAGTAATCGATAGGAAAATTAGCGCATAGAAAAGAACAGCAACGAAAATCACAAGGAAAATACTTTAGATAACTTCTGAGATGAACGACCATATGAAAGACTCGGTCAGTACCAACCAACACTACCAACGGGATCTGCATTTTGCAAACATTAATGGCAAAGATGCTATTCCAAAACTGCCTGTGACACCGTGTAGTTGTTGAAACGACAGCAGTTGCGAATGAAAGTACAGAGATTTAACATGGCAGTTGTGTGGTCAGCGAATGTGTTTATAAATCTCAATATATATTATGTTAAATAATTTTGTTCAGTTACAGAGAATAAGGGTAGAAATCTATAATGTATCCTACCTTATTTTTTTTCAAAACACGGCGAGATTTTTTTGGTTTAAAGAATGCAATATTTCAGGGTGGTTTTAGAGAGCATATGATGCTGCATTGCAGATCAGAGCACAGCAATATCTCAAAATTCTGTGTGATCACTTACCTCTCGTTTGTCAGGTCATGTTATCTCGAACACGGCCTTTGTTCCAAAAGGCCAACTTCTACGTTTAAACTGCTCGGTGTTTCTAAGAATAGTTTTAGGATAGTAATAATTAACTGGAAACTCACCTCTTGTCTATTTGCACGTAATGAATGACAGTTATGTAAAAACCTGATTGTATATAAGTTATAATTAAAGACATCAGCGAGCCAAATTAATAATAATTAAACATACTGTTTTGTATCATATGTGTATGTAATATTTTTTCAACGAGTAATTTTTATTTTTCAGATTATAAAGAATTTCTTGACATTGCTTATCTTTCTAACTGAACGAACGTTACGATATTATGTAATCATATAGTGTTAAGAGCCTTATTCAAAACAAGCAATATATCTTCATTTTGCGAATCGTGAGGTAATTACGCCTGAAATTGTCAAAATTATTATTCACGATATAATTTTAATGAACAAAACTGAGCTATTTATATACACATCAAATTTGGGTGGTAAATAAATCGTATTTTATGTAATACTTTTCTATATAACAAGCATCCTTCAATAGCAATAATGAGTATATTAGTTTAAGTAAGGTTTACAACAATGAACTCAACTATTTTCTGTAAACTAGTGTGCTTATATATAATTAATGTACATTTACAAATTTTAGTTACATTAGCAAAATATTGTTATGCAGTCTTGTAGTATTATCAAGTGTTATTAATTCCTAATTATATTCTCTCTACTCTAATATTATCCACAATATAAGTAACTGTTTAAGGAAGTCTAAAACATCCCAATAGAAGAGGAAACATTTGAATACCGATTATCACAAAAGTATGAAATATTTAAATTCTAATTTTCTGAGGAGAATTAATTCCCACCGCAATTTGCTAAACTGTGAATTTTTTTGGAGTTTTACCAGACCGAGATATACACTGAACGGGGCCAAATAATTGGTACACATGCCTAACATCCTGTAGGGCCCCCGCGAGCACGCAGAAATGCCGCAAGACAACGTGGCATGGACCCGATTAATGTCTGAAGGTATGCAGGAGACAATTCACACCATGAATCCTGCAGGGCAGTCCACAAATCCATAGTGCGAAGATGTGGATAACTCTTCTGAACAGCATGTTGCAAGGCATCCCAGATAAGCTCAATAATATTCATGTCTGGTGATTTAGGTGGTCAATGGAAGTGTCTAAAGTCAGAAGTGTGTTCCTGGAGCCACTCGGTAGCAACTCTCGACGTGTGGGGTGTCGCATTGTCCTACTGGAATTGTTCACGTCCGTCGGAATGCACAATGGACATGGATGGCTGCAGGTAATCGGACAGGATGCTTTCGTGTCTGTCACCTGTCAGAGTCGTATCTAGACGTATCAGGGATCCCATATCACGCCAACTGCACATGCCCTATCCCATGACAGAGCCTACAATAGCTTGAATAGTCCCTGTTGACATGTAGGGTCCATGGATACATGAGGATGTCTCCATACCCGTACAAGTCCATCCACCCGACACAATTGGAAACGAGACTCGTCAGACCAGGCAACGTGTTTCCAGTCATCAACAGTCCAATGGTGGTGTTGGCGGGCTCAGGCAAGGCGTAAAGCTTTGTCACGTGCAGTCGACAACGGTACACGAGTAGGCCTTCGGCTCCGAAACCAAACATCAATAATGGTCCGTTGAATATTTTTCCACACGCTGGCACTTGTTGATGCCCCACAATTAAAATCTGCGCCAATTTGAGAAAGGGTTGGACGTGTCACCATTAATGATTCTCGTCAGTCGTCTTTTGTCTCGTTTGTTCAGGATCTTTTCGGCCCTCAGCAATGTCGAAGACTTGATGTTTTACCTGATTCGCGATATTCACGGTACACTAGTGAAATTGCCGTACACGAAAATCAAAACTTTATCGCTACCTCGTAGATGCTATGTCCCATCTCTCGTGCGCCGTTTATAGCACCACGTTCAAACTCACTTCAATCTTGATAACCTGATATTGTAGCAGCAGTAACCGATCTAGCTGCCGAATGCTTGGCGTTACTCTGATTGCTTTCATACCTATGTTAATTGCATACGCACGCCTATACCAGATTTTTTTGGCTGTCCAGTGTAGATAAGTTCCCCTTAACAGGAAATAATGTATTATCTTCTTATTTAAGAAAGAAGAAGGGCTCCCATAAGAAAGTCCACGGACTCTCTCTCTTCAGACATTACAGCGGTCAGAACTTTTGATTTTTACTGATTTCGAATTTGATTTAATTTTGATTCGGACCACCCATAATAATAGTATGGCGATGGAAGAAAGCCACCACGAATACATTTATTTACATAAATTATTTATTTGTTTTAATGTGTGCAAGAAATAAGAAGATGTCCGAGGAATGCGGACATTACCGTTGTCTTACGACTTGTCTACAGTAAAACTGTATATGAGGGATATGTTTTTTTTATTTTTGTGAACAAGTTTTACCACATAAATCCCATTTATTAGCAGTATAAAGGCAATCGGAAATCAAGAGTAATTATGACAATAGCTGTTTACAAGGTGTAGTTTAATGTGTTCTAATTACTTCTGTTCCCAGCATGATAATAAATACCTCGTATTTCACCAGGATACTTGTGTGCTTCATGTGCATATTGAATTCCCATATGAATTTTTAAATAATTTGTATACATATATTGCTGTAAATCATTATGCTTCATCACAGGCTATCGTCGTCAAACAANGTAAATCATTATGCTTCATCACAGGCTATCGTCGTCAAACAATCAAAAGGAATGTAAATATGTAAGTACTTGCCTGTGATGAAGTATTGCAAGGTTTGATTGATTTCTGTTTTTTCTCATGAGTTTTGTATACGTACACCATATTGATAATTTGTCAATGAGCCTTTCTGCAAACGTAATCATGAAATACATTCCTATCCCCAAAGATAAAGTTAAGGACACTTAAGAACCAGTTTCCCTTACCAACACGTACTTATTTTCAAACACATTTAAAAATTAACACTTATAATTTCGAGTTGCGTACAATGTGTAAGACAAACTATTTTACAATTTTGGCAAAAAACATTTTATACGCGTTATTCTAGCTGTATATTCCAAACAGTACCGCAATATTGCATAATGACACTGCCGAAATGTTAGGATGTCTTTCAACTACTTCCAAGTATAGTAGTGGCCTGTCTGTACAAAATTATAATGTGAACCATTTTATTTCCATTACTGTCCACATCCAAGTTCTTAAGACCTGCTCGGAGTTCGGTATGAAGTGTTTTGCAAGAGAGCATGACCTGAGATGATTTTTTTTGTTATCCAGTCCTCGAGGAATGCAATTTATTTATTGAGTGTTTACAAAGTAACAGGTTTGAAGGTGAACGCTTTTCAACCTGCGAATATTTACGCCAGTGTCGAGTCGTCACTCTAACGTCGAGCGTTTACTCTAACCTCGAATTCAGATACTTAAAAATGTAAATTGAAAGTCTCTATGGTAGCGCCATGTAGCACAGGAGATTTTTACACTTTCCCGTGTGAAATGGACCAAGCAAGCAGCTGGCAAACCGTTCAGAATTTGGAAAGTCTGTTATCTGTCACACCCGTCCAGCTACAGGTCTTCCCGGCAATTTAAGAAATGGGGAATTCAATACATGTGCGGGTACTACACAGGCTGCAGAGGACATAATGTGCAGCCAGCTGTCGAGACAGGTGAAGCATCGAGGGACTTGTGGCGAAACTGATGTTGGTGCTGCCGCCCTCGAGCCGGGTGTCGTCAAGCTACGAGTCATGAGGAGCCAGCTGTACAGTGCTATGTAAATGCAATCGATATACAACTGGATACAAGCGCATATGTTAGTATCGATTGTTGTCGCAGCGATCCTGCGGATGAGGCGGCCTTTCGCAGGAGGCTGCTGATTACAATAAAAAGCACATTTCTTTCGCTCTAATGCGAAATCTAAAACCTTGATTCGATATCTGCCAATTAAAACATATCATCTCTATCGTCTATGCACACGAGCTGGTTATAAATAATTTATATGCATTCATTAGTTGACTGGTGATTGTATTCCATGTGGTATAAATTATATGCGGTATCATGCGTAGAACTAATTTAATGTTATTATAATGGTTTGATTGAACTGTGTCCATTGCCAACCATGAGACTAAACAGATATCCCACACACACACACAGAACTCTGCAAGACAAAAAACCAAAGGAAAAAAAACCTTTACAACACCACAGTCAGATAATAAGGAAAAGTTGTTTCCTTGTCAAAGGAAAATAAATATACATGTATTAATATTCTTAATTGTTATAAAGTTCGAAGCTGTTCAAGGTAATATGAACACTTTTGAAATCCCTGTTTTTGATCTACTTTTCACTCCCATTTGGTCTATTTACGCCGTATGTAAAATTAGTTTTGCCATAGACCATATAAATTCGTTCATGCTTCAGTAGAGTGTAACTTTGAAATTGTTAGGGATGTGAATATGCCAGTGATGGGCTATTTCTTACACGCGCGTACTTAAAGCGAAAATAAATTACATTTATAATAACTGTCCACAAATTTAAACTTTAAACCTCTTATACGACACTAAGTTATGGGACTATTTCCCCCACCTTGGTGCCAACTTTACAGACAGCATTTCAGTCGGAATGTCGGGTAAAATAGACGCAGAAACGGACAGTGATGTTATTTGTACGTTTAGTGCTGACTTGACCGCGAGCAGCCTATGCTTCTGGTGAGAGCCACTTGGCGTGAGAAACATGCGAGTGTCTGGCATGACGGAGTAGCGCAGCAGGCGCGCGTACAGCCTGCGGCATGCTGGTAACAATGTCAGCCCGAGNGGCCAGCGCAGTTGTTGCGCGGCCACCACGCAGCGAGAGCGGGCGTTGTTTGTCTGCGTGAGACCGCACTGCGAGCCTCTAATGAAAGTAGCAATTAGCGAAGTTGCAAAGCATCGCCGTAGTGGCCGACAACAAGACACCACAGCACAACGCCCCGCCCCTCGGCCCTCCCAAGCCACACGTCGAGCCTCTCACTGCCCTCGTTAAACCATAACTATACTCTTGTAGATACGCATTTCACACTAAAAAAACACTTTTCAAACAAACTGTTGGAATAATATTTCCCGGTACACGCTATAGCCTATTCGCGGTTTCTTCACTTTATCTGAATCTAACCTCAGAAAAATCACCCGATTTATAATATGTTTCTTTATTTCCTAACTATGACATGTATCACAAGCACTTTATATTTCTATTTACAGAAGAGTACCTTTTTATTAGGTCAATTAAAAATTTATCTATATTTTATAAATATATAAAGTATATTAAAATCTTACATATGTAAATAAGATACTGTGAGAAAACAGGTGTGTTTGTATTGCCTGGGAAAAAAAAAAATTAGACTGGGTGCGCGAATGCGACGCGCAACCCCTTTGGTGTAATTTTCTATTGTTTATTAAGCTCTGTTTGCACGAGGCGGAGTAATATCCCGGAAGTAGAAATTGAGCAGGGCTTCAGAAACGTTGAAATTGTTATAGATGTAAATATGCCTGTGATGTGCTATTTCGTACACCCGCGTACTTAAAGCGAAAAGAATGGAATATAGAATGCAAGATCCCAGTTAGGTTGGCAGAGAATTAAAAAAAGGATTCGCTAAAACTTGACTTTGTGATTAATGCACTATATATAAATTCACGGCCACTANCTATTGTTTATTAAGCTCTGTTTGCACGAGGCGGAGTAATATCCCGGAAGTAGAAATTGAGCAGGGCTTCAGAAATGTTGAAATTGTTATAGATGTAAATATGCCTGT
This sequence comes from Clitarchus hookeri, assembly GCA_002778355.1. NCBI lineage: Eukaryota > Metazoa > Arthropoda > Insecta > Phasmatodea > Phasmatidae > Clitarchus > Clitarchus hookeri. Next base: position 273,426 of record NQII01003075.1, read on the forward strand.
GATGTGCTATTTCGTACACCCGCGTACTTAAAGCGAAAAGAATGGAATATAGAATGCAAGATCCCAGTTAGGTAGGCAGAGAATTAAAAAAAGGATTCGCTAAAACTTGACTTTGTGATTAATGCACTATATATAAATTCACGGCCACTANGGCAGAGAATTAAAAAAAGGATTCGCTAAAACTTGACTTTGTGATTAATGCACTATATATAAATTCACGGCCACTAAATAAAGTATTTCTTATTTTAAACCAATTAGTGTATGTATTCGCACGTTAATAACACATTTAAATTTCTAACTGTTCCACGATTTTAAGTGGATGATGCATGAATAAAGTGGGCAGTGGCAATGTTAAGTTTACATGCCGTAGAAGAATACCAAACAAGAAGTCGTTAGCAGTTCTTTCAAAAGTTCTCGACTAGCCAACAACAGTTTATAACAAGTGACGGACGCTGGGCTATGAGTCACATCTAACGGCAGGAAGTGTTATCAATGTGTTACGCGTTAATGTAGATGGTCCTGAAAACTCAAGTGGGGCGACAACAACAAATGGCATGCGAAATGTGAGGAAACAGAAACAGTGGGACAATGCAGCGGCCACCTTCGCGAGGTCTCCCAGTGTGGCCGTGTCTGCAATAGAGGCTGGGTTGCCGTAGAGAGAAGCCAGTGCAATGTCCGAGTGTGGCCGTGTCTACAATAGAGGCTGGGTTGCTGTAGAGAGAAGCCAGTGCAATGTCCCAGTGTGGCCGTGTCTGCAATAGAGGCTGGGTTGCCGTAGAGAGAAGCCAGTGCAATGTCCCAGTGTGGCCGTGTCTACAATAGAGGCTGGGTTGCCGTAGAGAGAAGCCAGTGCAATGTCCGAGTGTGGCCGTGTCTGCAATAGAGGCTGGGTTGCCGTAGAGAGAAGCCAGTGCAATGTCCCAGTGTGGCCGTGTCTACAATAGAGGCTGGGTTGTCGTAGCGAGAAGCCAGAGCAATGGCGGCACCACTGACATCGGCGTCACGTGGCTTGTCTTGTAAGCGCGTACTTTACTGACTCTGAACACGTGTCTTGAAATCGACAGCGGTTTCAGCGACTATAAAGAAATTCTACGAAAGAGCAACCTTAGATAACCGTTTTTTTTTTTTCAGTTTTGTGAAGAAATGTTTAACCAGATTGATGCAACCTTTTTGCATATAGTTTTGTGCCGCTATTCGTGTAAATCACTACCAAATACTGAATTCGTTGTTTGGATTATGTTCTAGTAGTATAACGCGTTTACGTGAAATAAACATGTTTCGATTAGGAAGAAATGCTTTTAGACAGTCACTTTATAATAAATGTACATTAAAAAGAAGCATGTTTGTGTGGCCTTCCGTAGCACAACTTGTTGGAATGTAGTACCTGGTATATAGTGTGTATATTTAGTTTTCATATGGTAGTATCTATTGAAATAGCTGACAAATTTTGTGTAATATTCTGAATTCATAAACGTTTTAAATGAAATATTTAAATTATATTTATTTCATGGCAAAAAACTAAAACATTTTGAAAAAAAAAAATCAATTTTTATAACCGAAAGTTATAAAAGTTTATAGTTGATATCAGACATTATAAAATTTTGGCGAAATTCGGTTTACGTGTTAAAAAGATATATGGAACGCGCAAATACAGGCCTAACTTATATTCATACTAAATTGTATAAATACAAGGTTTTTTAGTAATTCGTGTAGCTACTGAAGTAATATTACTCATTCATACGCACGAATGCCACTTTTCAAAAACACTTTTAGTCATAGTTAACTTTTCAATACGTAAAGTCATGTGCAAGAACGGTATTTTTCGAGGCCTAATTTCTAAATGTGGTGTTAGCCAGAGTCACCCAGCCGCTGCTTGCTTCGTCACAGAGGTCAGCGCTAGTCACGTTGCTGCGGCTGCAACTCGGTGAGGGAGGGGGGAACGAGAGTTTCACGTTTCATCTACGGAGTATCATTAGGAACACAACCAGTAACTCAGGTGCGGCCAAGGAACCGCCCAAGGTCTGTGGCAAGATACCTTCCCAGACGTTAGCTGCAGTGACTCTGGGAAGGAAAGGAAATCCGAAATCAGGGGAAAAATGAAATATGTATCCAGCCTGGTACCTGCCGAAGGCCAGTCAAGTGGATATCGTTGTGTCCGGCGTGTATCGTCGTCTAAGACATCGAGAGATATTACGTCTTCAGATGTTGCTATTGTCACTTTGCTAGTGTCTTCATAAGCTGTTTACTGTTAAGTGAGTACATTTGAAACAAACCCTTAAAACAGTTGCTGTCCATAAATACATGTGTACACTACATTAAACTCTGGAATTCAGATCACTTGCTTAGTTGGCAGATCGATTTATTAATCAAAATTGTGCATAATAAATGGCAGTGTATTGCGAGTGCAACGCTTAAAATTATTGTAAATTAATTTAGCATTTCTTGTTTTATACAAGTTGTAGTAAAAATTCGAAGTAGGATTTCCTAATGTATTCAATTAGCCTTGAACAGTGTGAAACCGCCTTCTGCATTTGTATGCTCATACTAGTCGTCCCGCTTACCCAGTTGTTTGTTACGCATTGCGAGACGCAGCATTATTAATTATAAGATTTATATACTGGCAACTTCTCTCCAGCTCTTGTTTCTATCCTCCCCATCTACAAAAAATGAATGTAGTTCCAGCAGTTGAATGCAGGTCATCTGTTCGACAGGCACCAAATCTACTTTCGACAGGCAGCTGAACGGCATTCAACTTATAGACAGGTATATGTTCAACACTACAGCGAAAGTCAGCTAATCGATAGGTCAGCTATTCTGTCAGCTCACCTGACAGACACCCGCAGTTGTTAGACAGGCCGGCTGGCCAACAGGCAGCGGTCCGAATCGCTGCATATTTTCAGGTAATTTGTAGCTGGCGGAGTAATTAGTACTTCTCTCACATATGGCACGAACTTCTCAACGCTGCGGCAGAAGACAGGCAGTCGAGATACGCTCAAAATACTGTGAATGGTTTTGCAAGAGACCACAGTTTAAGAAAGTTATATTTTAAGCAGTTTATTCTATTATAATGACGCCGGGCATTTGAACAATTTCTACATCATATAGTAATGAACATACCAAAGACATTATCGTACAGCAGTACACAGATATAACTAGGTAATTTTTCAAAGCAAATAACTGTCAGAGCGAGCATGAAAAATTTCTGATTTGAATGGAAAATATTTAGAACATTATATTTTGTCAATTTTCTCTCGGCATTGCATATGTACAAATACAAAACATGGCCATTTACTACCGGAAATTATTTTTATGCATTTTCGTGTCACTTACAATAAAAACCCGTGTTTATTTAGTTTTATTCTAATACCAGATTCTTAATAACAGAATTTAATGTATGCAATCGTTGTCGCGTAATGGCGAGTTCCCTTGCGTTTATGTTGCCAAAGCGCAGTTATCACTTTCCTATTGCAACCTAGTGTATTTAAGGGTTTAGCAAAAGGTATGTTTAAAAACTGTGTTATTTTTATTTTCATTGTAATTTTTATAATTATCGAAGAAAATCTGCTTTAACTCTTCATGACAGTTTTCCAAACTATTTTCAGGCATTTTCACCTTAGCCTACATTTCAAGGGATAACACATAAGTAGTGCAAATTTAACTCGCATCAGTTAGCCAATTTTCCGTTCTTAAACTTGCGAGAAAATTTTCTGTTATTTATTTTTCAGCGTAGGGATTGATTGTGTAAGCGAGTGACAGATTGTGACTGCACGAACTGTTATATCGGACTTTGGTGCATGTAGCATAAAACGCGGCCTTGAAATTAGAAAATAAAAAATATATAAAATATAAAATTCCTAAATGTAGGCATACATTTACCACCCGTCAATGTCTACAAGTTTTTCGGAAACAGAGAGTTGTAAACGGTTACGATAAGGCAACCTTTTTGTAGATTTTGGCATAATTATTAATTATTGTCATGGAATGAGATGTAATATTTGCAGACCCTACGTTTTCTTAAATAATGAGGATATAATACGAACATTTTGAAATTCATTCTTCTATAGAAAATATTTAAAGAATTATGAGTTTCGCAAGAGTTATTAGAGATATACAAGCACAAATGTTTTACTCTCCGAATTATTTCAATTTTAATTTGACAACTTAATTTACCATACAATTCAGATGTATTCTCACAGTGAGTGTTTTGTTTAGATTACTCTTCTACCGCGTATGAATTATATACCGCCAGAAATACTCGTGTAAAATATTTTATCCTAAATATACAGATGTACTTACACAGCACATTATTTCAAAGTAAATTACTAGAGAAGGTCCCAGTCTCCTAAATATTTTCATTTTCTTGTGTATAAAAAGTCTCAAAATAGGAGCTCGCCACTTCACCTGGTTAACAATTTTTTTGTGTACTTTACCTTGCTGCCGTCTTCAAATAACTGTTCCTCTTCCAGGAAGCGTTTAAGTGTATGCACCGTACAACTTGTGATTGAGAGTTTTCAGGGTCTTGTCGCAGTTTGGTGCCACTAAAAACACTGGATGAATAACTAGCTGTAAATTTAACAAACCATTTGTGTTTGCATAACAGGATATATCCCCTACTGAAAAACGGAATCGCACTGTGTGGAACTACGAAAAACCTCAGAATGTTTCATGATTGCATTGCATAAGATTGTAATTTTGTCTCTGCTGTGCTAAAACTTAAAATAGCTTCAGTTATTCCAACAGTACCTAAAACGTCAATAGTTAATTACATCACTGTCTTTTTCACGTGACCGATTAAAAATGTATTCTACTGCTTGGTAGCACTTGATTGCCTTTTCGGGAAACGGTTTCTTCTCGACTGTATTGGTTATTTAAAATTTACATATAAATTGAAAGTGCGAGAATAATTTAGTTAAAAATTAAGTTTCCGATTTTGGAGTTAGGGATTTGTAATAATTTCATTTGTCTACATTTTGAAATAACAGTAAAAATTTTATTTACCTGAGGAATGCCGGGTGATATACGAGTAACAAACCAACAACCTCCGTATATACTAAACAAATATAGTCCGTCTCCTGCCCAAGTAAAAATGACGATTTCGGCAGCATGAAGGTAATTTAAGTATATGTATTAGTAGCGGCTACCCGAGACTTCGCCTGCGTATATATCTTTAGAAATGATAGCCTTTTCTGTTGTATGAATAATATATACATTTTTTAGGCTTCTATTTACTGCAATATACTCCTATAAACAATGTTAAACGATTGTTTACGTTCAGCGTAAACATGCAGATTTTGCGATTCAGAAACACGTGAGCAAGCTACGTAGAGCTGACCGTGGTAAAAACATGGCGTGCCCAAATGTATTCCTTCTACCTTTCAGGTTTGACTCTGTGATTTGTTGGTAGTCATTGAAAATGCAACTTTTAAAGGGAATTGCAGACGTTTAAAATTAAATGGTAAGTTAGTAGGTATAATTGGGATGCGTGGTATAAGCACATTGTCTTCCTTGGCTTATCCAGTTAAGATTGTGGGCTTCACAATATTCCTTCCTAGTTCGGTGACTCGCAACCGAGTACCGTTTAATAATCTTGGCACGTCCAAGTTGCGCATAAACAAAACGGGTATACAAACCTTTAATTCCAACTTATGGGATGGCACCCCGGATAGCTCCAAAGAGTTTAGGAACTCCACGGAATAGCTCGTAGTGTCATCGGATGACATGACTGTGTCGATGGAGTTGTACGCTGATGTTTCGCTAGTTATTTCGTCCAAGATTTTTTTATTTATTTTCCTAACGGTGTAATTTTTTGGTGCTGGTATGGTTCTTTCACACAACCAATTTTTGTCGTGAATGTATTGTTGCAGATTCGGAAAAACTTGACCAATAAGCTCATATTCTGAACCCACAACATGACAAAATTGGTGTGTGAAAATAATGATATCATTTTAATCGGTTTTTAGACGGCCTTCGCCAAATTCGAGGAGTTTTTGAACATATACACCTGACTCAACATCGCTGAATAAATTGACTCTGAAGTTAGTGGTGAAATAAGGCTTTTCAACTTTGGTCCACAGATATGATGCTTTCAGACAGGCGTTAATTTCGTCTGCTGCAGTGCCTCTCTCAATAACAGGTAAAGTCTGCCTAAAATCTCCTGCCAGTAACACTACCACACCACCCATCAACTTTCGATTGCTTTGTATGTCTTGTAGACAGCGATCAAGCGCCTCGATGGCGCGTTTGTGTGACTTATATGAATCAAGACAGTGACAAAAGAGGTGTGCTGGTAATACCCAGAAAGAAATAGTTTTTAAGCCAAATATCACACTGAGTGTGCACGAATGAGGTGCGAACCATTTTAGCAGCGCGCACTCACTTTCTCATCGTCGTAACTTTTAAAATATTTGTCCAAATTCCGTAGTGTAAATTACAAAGTTTATCTACTTTAAATATCAGAAGCGATAAAAGTATTTATTTTGATAAAGAATCAATTTGTTACTACAAAATGTGCATTCGAAATAGAGTATCAAATTTTTTGGTATTTATGTTTCACTATAATTTTTTTTATGGCTTAAACATCAAATATAGATATATGCTATCGCGGAATTTTTTATAGAACTATTTAAGATAAACATTTCCACCAAACATTATATTCGTGTAACTCTTACAGTTTTTGCAGCGCTCGCCAATATAGCTCGCATATGGCAGAATTTTTTCCGACTTACTTGACACTAATCATTATAATTTGGCCAATTTACACATACTATCTTTATAAATTATAGCCTATGTGCTATTCTGATGTATGAGCTATATTGCTGTAAAGTGATACTAAAATCCATGGAGTAGTTTTTGCGTGAAAGAGTATCAAACATCCATACATCCAAGCTCACAAACTTTCACGATTATAGTATTTGTAGGAAGTAGGATATCATGAATTATTTGGCGCCATTTTTTATACTACTTGAATTGTTCGTGATATTATAAGTTTCCTATAAGATGGTCACGTCAGTAAAATTAATTTAAATCCTCAACTTATTAACTACAGAAGATAAATTACAAGGAACATTGTGTGCAGCAAAACATATATTTTGAGATTTCAGTATTTTACTGTACTTTCGTTTGAAGTATATACATGTAATATAACTTTACCGTCTGTTTTTGTCACGGAGGACATGGTATTGGTTCACTCGAGTGAATAGTGAGCCGGCTTAAGGCTGTTCACTGAAATGTAATCACTTTTGAAACACCTGCTTACTTTCTACTTTCAGCCAGTTGTGTATCCTTCCGCATTACCTCAATGTACACATTAACGTGGCGCATGTTTTGTTGGGTGGGGTTGGTAAGGGTGAGTTTGACTAGGGATGTGGTGAGGGGGTTGAGTCATGTGGGTAATAAGTAGGCACCCCAAATCTTTCTAAATGGCTCGAAAATTGCCATTAGGAGATTCGCTGTTGCAATTTTGGCGCGTTAATCTTTTTAAGGGAAAACGGGAAATTTTGAGGGAAAAAAGTAAAACTTGGAGCGAAAAGTATTTATTTTAAGGATAAAAAGCCGATTTCTAGGCCGAGTGGACGGACGGAGAATTTTGAGGCGAAGGACCGATTCCAGATGGTGGACAACTCCGACTCCAACATCCTGAATCCNGATTCCAGATGGTGGACAACTCCGACTCCAACATCCTGAATCCTGTGAGCCCGCTGCCCCATAAGCACACTACTACGGAAATTATTTTTGTCCACCACATGTCTCAGAGTTCACATTTACTATGAATACTTTCATTGTTACATATATTGATACGTATTGTTTACCGTATGTTTTGTAGATCATTTGTGAGAATTATTGCCACTAATGTTGTTGTCGACTTAACTAGCGAGGTGGCGCAACGGTAAAACACTGGACTTACATTAATGAGAACACCATTTCGATTCCGAGTCCTACAATCGTCATTTCACCTTTCCATTTTTTCCCAAAATTACTCGATGGTTCCTTACTGCATGCCGTCGCTGATTTGATCTATCCTTCTTCACCTTCCAACCTTTCTTTCCATTTATTGCTTGATTTGCCCTACACAAAAAATTTAACATTTGCGTTTTTGAAAGTGCAGGTACGTAGAGTTGGCAATAATAGTGGTCGTGTTTTATATATTCTGACATTGCAAATACGTATTCGTTCTTGCAAATTGCTTGAATGGCAAACACCTTCGTTTGTGTATTAGGGTTGATAACTGAGGTCATAAATTTTTGTGAACACACATATTTGGAAGTGGGGAAAAACATTACAAATCTATCATTAAATGTTAATAATTACAGAAAACTCCAAAGCCTTTGCATGGTAATGTTTTAAAATAGTGCGAAATAGTGTAATAAGTGATTCTACTCAAATACTGTCAAAAATATTGCGGCGATCACGATATTAATGCTCGGCTTCAACTATTTAGCAAAAATNGATTCTACTCAAATACTGTCAAAAATATTGCGGCGATCACGATATTAATGCTCGGCTTCAACTATTTAGCAAAAATTCGTCGTTTCCGTGCCAAAATTTTAGTTTCAGATATATATTAAACAACTCATAAACTTTGAATTTTCTATAATCAATTATAATTTCTGAAAATAAGAATTTCTGCATCAGGGGTGGTGCCGATTCTTAACAAACTTCCGTTAAACGCTAATTTGGAATGGAAACCGGCACCAAACGTGACGACGTTACGGTGGAATACTAACGCACTGGATAAGTACACAAATAAGGTTTGTTAAGTACATCCACAAACTAAANGACGACGTTACGGTGGAATACTAACGCACTGGATAAGTACACAAATAAGGTTTGTTAAGTACATCCACAAACTAACACGTAATATTTGCCTATTTCATCTCAGCAGCTAATAGAGATCTTGGTTTTAAATCACGCTTTAGCAATTGCTAATGNACGTAATATTTGCCTATTTCATCTCAGCAGCTAATAGAGATCTTGGTTTTAAATCACGCTTTAGCAATTGCTAATGATCTGTTATTGTATACATGCTCGAAGGAAAATGGTGTGTGTAAATCTGTGGACTGTAAATAATATACTCCATGGATAATTATTTCAATTTCAGTTCAAAATTTTAATAAGTAGGCCTACATATACATGTGCATATAGACACACTTGCACAGATGACTAATTTGATAAATAAAAAAACATTTTAGTATTGATTTTATAACTATTTTATATACATAAATTGTTACATTCATACATTTACATATTTGTAGAAATTTTTTATTTCTTTTCCTATTGTTTCTAATAAAAATTTTAAAAAACTTCTTGGCGTTGCCTGTGTAGATGTAGTTACCAGACAGGTGATATAATAGGGAATCGTGAGAAAATGCCAGAGTTGGCTCCATATTTCAAAGGAATGCGATTTCCACCATTCAAGATCCACTCTTCTTCGAAATGAGCACAGACCCTACGTTAAGAAGCAAACAGAGTTTATTTCAATGTTGAGTTTTTCTGTTTGGACGTAATTCCCCAGAGCTGTGGTCGGGTTAGACAATATTAATAAATCATAAAAAAAATTTAATTATACTTTTCTTTATACATTTTAGAAAACTGTTTGGAAATTAACTGATTCGTTTTTAATTAAACAGTGAGCGATGCATAGTTTGTCACATAAATCTGACCNAAAACTGTTTGGAAATTAACTGATTCGTTTTTAATTAAACAGTGAGCGATGCATAGTTTGTCACATAAATCTGACATATGTATACCATTTCAGGCCATTTTTATATTATCTAAAATATAAGAACGTTTCAACAACAAATGTGGCTTTATTGTCTGCTGTATTTCTAACCTGTGGAATGTGACATCTGGCTTGGAACACCAACAATTGGTACAGGAGAAAACTCTGNTGTCTGCTGTATTTCTAACCTGTGGAATGTGACATCTGGCTTGGAACACCAACAATTGGTACAGGAGAAAACTCTGCAGTAAATGAGTATTTAACCCACCAGATACATACTCAAATCTCGGGGATAAAGGAACTGCGTTTGCGGGAAATAAGTTCTCCGACTCATCTCTCTGTTTTCATCCCCGTTTCGCTTACAACCGGATTTAAATATTTTAAAAAAACATTTACGTTATAGTTGTTAGGGTGGTCCACGTTTGAATGAAGAAAAAATGAAATCGACCTAGAGGTCACGCCACCTCTCATTTTGTTACACACGTCATTATCATCATATGTGCAAAATTTCAAATAGTTATCTCTATTAGAAGGGGATGCTCATCGAATCAGAAATATCAAAATTATTTGTGAAATTACTAATTATAGTAGGAAGAAGGGAGTTAAGGAAAACGCAGATAGATGTGCAATAATGTGGTTTATTAAAATAAAAATACTTAAATCAACCTAAAATACAAATTTTACATGGATTACGTTGTTTCTTTATTTGCAATCGCATTTAGTAGTGACTTTTTGGACGTCTCAGGGGACACTAAATTCCTGTTCTGTTAGACAACATGCAGTATAATTTGCTTTTCGTCTTCATCTTTTGTGATTAGCTTATTTTAACCTTAGAATAATTTAAAACCCCTTTCTGCTGTATCGTTAACGACACGTAAGTTTTTAACATGATCTTTACCTTGATAATAATCAAAATTGTCATTCCACGTTTCCGGATTTAACTGCAAGAATGAGTCTTTTTTGTTATGAAGAGAGAGTGATTGCGATGTCCTTTTGGATACAAAGGCTCCCAAGGTGGTCTCACTTGTTAAAATTGCAGGGTCACCTCTGACCAAGCGAGAGCCAGCTTCAACTTTCATCCCCTCAACAATGGCTGCTTTCTCAATACATGTCACCTTGNCCTCTGACCAAGCGAGAGCCAGCTTCAACTTTCATCCCCTCAACAATGGCTGCTTTCTCAATACATGTCACCTTGCCGGAAAATAAGGCAAGGACTACGAGCTCGTCGGACAAGTACCATAGGTGACGTTCTAAGACACCCCTTGCAGCTTTTCCCATTTCCGGATATATGGCTTCGTATGCTTTGAAATTTTTCCACAGTTGTAGATCATTACCTGGTGCTTCGGCTACCAAATTAGCTTCAACTCACGCATTGGTTTACAGTAGCGCACAAAAATTGCCAGTCTTATTTGGAACTGACACACTATGTTTTACTTCCTCGTAATCCTCGTGTGCATCGCTGGAGGAGCTAGCAAAGCCGGAGTCAAGCAGTTGTTGGCTGGAAACTGCCCAAGTGGACGCAACGCATTCAGCAGCAGCCTTTTGTCCAGTTCATCGGCCCGTCGTTTGCAGTTTTGACGAGTTCTGTTTGTTTCTCCAATTTCTTATCAAGCGAAGTCATAATAATCTTGCTCTCGCCTCTTTGGTCGGCAAGAAAGTCCCTATCTTCTTCAATCTTTATTAAGATAGAGGCGTCTGCTTGGGAAATATCAAAAATGTCATCTTGTTATTTAATAAACGACGTTTGTCTGTCTTTTGGGGCTTGAGAAGCACTTGTTTTATTTTTATTTAAAAGGAGCCACGTTTTATAAATTTTCTCCAATTTTTCAATGCGGTGTTTTGGTTGCTTAGTTGGTATACCAGACTTTTGCCAAATCTCAAGTAATTCTTCCATAAGAAAATGTGCACAATCTCTTACGTCTTTTTCCTTATTTAAAAACTTGTGATACCGTTGTAGTACTTGTCTTAGCGTCGAAAGCTGATACAGTCGAGTTAACGGCTCCAGTTCCCCAAAACCGATCAAAAAAATGTCATTTTTATGTCTTGAAGAGGAGGCCATTTTTAAGCACTGGTACACTTTTTCACTGAAGTATTGACGTCTTAATGTCACTTCTGTCCTATAAGAATCTGTTAAACTTTATTTTACAGTACTAAAGTTCACTTTAACATGTAGACATAACCTGTAACAACGAACGCTTTTGTTAACAAAAAAAACTCATAAATTGAAACTCCTTGAGCACCCTCTTGCACTAAACCTAGATATATGAAATTTTGCATCGGTAATACAAAGGGCAGACGTAAGAAAATTAGGGGTGGGCCGATCGAAAATAGAAAATTAAATTAATTTTGGACCACCCTAATGGTCGTTGGTGGCTGTTGGATCCTAGTTGCAAGATCATGTGCACTAGACGCAGCTGGCAGATTAGCATTTCAACACATTTCCTCTCAAACCCGTTGCAATATTGTCTGCTAACCGCACATGCCCACTGCTTGCAAAAATCCTCTCACGCCCTTTCATTGTCTTCTTGACTTATCATGTACGCATGTAACCAAGATCATTTCATATAAAAATTTTTTTAGTTTTTAGTTTTCCAGCATGGCAGAAGAACGGGGAAGTAGAGAGAGAGAGAGAGAGAGAGAGAGAGAGTAATAATTGCCCCACAGTTCTTCATTTAGCCTGTGAATATAATAGGCATGCAAAAGTTTGATATTAATTCGATCAATTTCATAAAAAAAAAAAATTCAACTTTACTTAAAACACAAGAAATGTTTTTCAAGTAAAATATTTTTCTGCATGCAAATTAAGGAGTTGTTATCTATTAAATGTTTAGTTTTAGTTAAAAAAAAGTATAAAAACGAATAAAACATTTTCATTAATTATGATTATGGAATTGTAGAAGTTCTATGATATGTAAATTTATAAATAAACAGCTACATGCTAACAATTCCCACTCCGGTTGTCCATAAATCATCCTTGGTTCGGGTAGCAAAACGGGTTTGATTCCTGGTGAGGTCGCAACCAAATTTTCGCTATTGGTAATCGTATAAGATGATGTCACAGGTCGCCAGGATTTCTCCGGTATCTCCCATTTTGCCCACCTCTGCAGTTCGGTGCTGCTTCACACTCACATCGCTTCAGCCTAATCGTCTCTCAAGGAATATAGCTAAGAGCCACCCAGAACAAATTTACTCTCCTTTCTCCTCGCATTCCAGCGCTGCTCCATACTCACATCAATTCACCCTCATGGGCTATCAATACCTCTTCACTACATTTCCCCATATCTTGAATTACGGCACTGCTGCTTACTCATCTTGTTTCACACTCGTCGGCTCTCTAAACCTCGATGTTAAGGGCTGCCCAAACTTCTTCACTATTTCCACTCCATTTCCCCATCCCTTGCATTCTTGCGCTGCTCCTTACTAACCCTGTTTCACCCTTATCGGATATCAAGACCTCGATTAACATGGCCTTCCAAACCTCTCCACTATCTCTACGCCATTTTCCCAACGCTTTCATTCTGGAGCTGCTGCCTACTACACCATGTTTCAACCTCATCAACTCTCAAGTCCTGGATGTTCACAGCCGACTAAATCACTCCACTATTTCCCACATAATTTCTCCTACCCTTGCATACCGGTGCTGCTGCCTAATCACCATGTTTCAACCTCATCAACTCTCAAGTCCTGGATGTTCACAGCCGACTAAATCACTCCACTATTTCCCACATAATTTCTCCTACCCTTGCATACCGGTGCTGCTGCCTAATCACCATGTTTCAACCTCATCAACTCTCAAGTCCTGGATGTTCACAGCCGACTAAATCACTCCACTATTTCCCACATAATTTCTCCTACCCTTGCATACCGGTGCTGCTGCCTAATCACCATGTTTCAACCTCATCAACTCTCAAGTCCTGGATGTTCACAGCCGACTAAATCACTCCACTATTTCCCACATAATTTCTCCTACCCTTGCATACCGGTGCTGCTGCCTAATCACCATGTTTCAACCTCATCAACTCTCAAGTCCTGGATGTTCACAGCCGACTAAATCACTCCACTATTTCCCACATAATTTCTCCTACCCTTGCATACCGGTGCTGCTGCCTACTACACCTTGTTTCAACATTTTCTGCTCAATACCTCGATGTTCAATGCCGCCCATACCTCTCCTTTATCTTTACTCTATTTCCCCTATACTTGCATATAAGCACTTATATATTATTCACGTTTTTCACCCTCATTGGATCTTAAAACCTAGAAGTTTAGGCACCTTCACTTTCTCCACTCCATTTCCCCTGCTCTTGCATTCCTGCACTCTTACATTCCTCACTTTGTTTCACCCTCATTGGCTCTCAAGACCTCAATGTTTAGGGCCACCCAAATCTCACCCCTATATTCACTCGGTTCCCCCTAGCCGGGCATTCCGGCTTGCTGTTGCCTGAAGACGGGAACATATAGCAGTTCCCTAAACGTCACATTCTGTCGGTTTTGGAAAGCTACTGTGTTCGTGCGAGTCTCTTCGTTGTGTTTGTTTTATTTGTGCAAGTAGATAACTAGCATGTGTTGTCTTCGGCGTGTTGTCTGTTGGCCGTATATAGTTTTTTCGTATACATATGTAGTATATGATTTTTCATCATTTATCTTACTGTCGTGTTTTATTTGACTCGATACCATAATGGAATTGTCTGGTTTGTACGTTTATAATCTTCACTACAGCATACCTTGCTTGCATTATGTCATGTCGTGTGAAACTGCGGTTTTTTTGTGGGTTTTTTTTTTTTGTTGTGTTGTTCCATTTTGTTCGTTCTTATTTTGTCAGTGTTGTCCTAACTTTCTCAAGCAAGCTTCTATCCTGTGTTGTTTTCTACATGTTATCTAATGGGCGTGTATATATACAAATTGATCGTGTATATATATATATACATAAATTTTTAATTAGTTGCCCTTTTTTATCTCTAGTGCTTCGTGTAATTTTTCAGTGTTGTGTTCATATATTTATTTTCTCGTCCATATGTTACTTATATTTTTGAAGCATTTTTTTCGTGCTCAGTCCTGTTTTTTCCATGGCAGGCATCTGTGTCGCAATGGCGAATTTAGAAAATTCTCGAAGTCATCACCCTCATTGCTAAATTTATTGAAAGATCACATTTGTGAAAATATTTGACACAAATATATTGAGAAACCGCACACAGGAAAAAATTAAATCGCCAAGTACTTAAAATTCACTCTATCAGTGTAACTATTGTGCAATTAGGTACAATAAAATGAAGTACTTTAAGTCAGGGCGTATGCAAAGGAGATGGGGTAAATATACCCTTTGTACTTAAATCGAAAATTAAAATCTTAGAACTGCAGTTAATTTATCTAAACAACACTTTTTATTATTGTGTCCAAAGACACAACAACGATAATAAAAATTGAGTTGTATTGCCTCTTGAATTGACTGTGTTAGATGTTTTGATTTGTAGTTGTATCCT
Organism: Clitarchus hookeri; assembly: GCA_002778355.1. NCBI lineage: Eukaryota > Metazoa > Arthropoda > Insecta > Phasmatodea > Phasmatidae > Clitarchus > Clitarchus hookeri. Next base: position 288,624 of record NQII01003075.1, read on the forward strand.
TCCCAATAATCGCCCCCCCCCCAAATTCACCTAAAATCACCCACTCATCCAAATTACTTACTTTCGTCCCCCCTTTTTAAGGGTTACTTTTTTAACATATATGTTGCCATACATTTCNTCCCTTTTTAAGGGTTACTTTTTTAACATATATGTTGCCATACATTTCGTGATTCATAATATACCGACATATCTCCATACATTTTCCTTCCCAAAATATAAGAGTTACAATTCGAAAATTACGTCAAGAAATAAGTTAAGCTGTCAATTCGTCAAATGACCATGTACTCATACGAAAATAGTTTAGAATTTTGTTTTCAAAGTTTCGNTAAGTTAAGCTGTCAATTCGTCAAATGACCATGTACTCATACGAAAATAGTTTAGAATTTTGTTTTCAAAGTTTCGCAAATGTTGATATGTCACAAACGCCCCCTTAAGCAGCCGGCTACTTACTAAAGGACGAACACAGTGTTTTCTGGCTCGCTTATTTACAACATCATCATGAACTAAGTACGTCGAAACTGCTCGGTTGTTATGGTCCATGCGCATTGACGTTCACTCCTACACAGATCACCTTCAACGCACCACAAGCTACGCGTGCATGACACGAGTTACCGTTACCGACACTGCAGCACCGCAGCATTGACGCGCTATATTGACGGTCACACCTACACTGATCATCTTCAACGCACCACAAGCTACGTGTGCACTGACATGAGTTACCGACACTGCAGCACCGCAGTGTTGACGAGCTGCAATGACGTTTACTCCTACACTGATCAACTTCAATGCACCACAAGATATGTCTGCACTGACATGAGTTAACGACACAGCAGCACAGCAGCGTTGACGCGCTACATTGACGTTCACTCCTACACTTAACACCTTCAACGCACCACAAGCTACATCTGCACTGACATGAGTTACAGACATTACAGCACCGCAGCATTGACGCGCTACATTGACGTTTACTCATACACTGATCAACTTCAATGCACCACAAGCTACGTGTGCACTGACATGAGTTACCGACACTGGAGCACCGCAGCGTTGACGTGCTTCTATGACGTACACACCTACACTGATCTACTTCAACGCACCACAAGCTATGTGTGCACTGACATGAGTTACCGACACTGCAGCCCCGCAGCATTGACGCGCTGCAATGACGTACACACCTGCACTGATCAACTTCAATGCACCACAAGCTACGTGTGCACTGACATGAGTTACCGACACTGGAGCACCGCAGCGTTGACGTGCTTCTATGACGTACACACCTACACTGATCTACATCAACGCACCACAAGCTATGTGTGCACTGACATGAGTTACCGACACTGCAGCCCCGCAGCATTGACGCGCTGCAATGACGTACACACCTACAATGATCAACTTCAATGCACCACAAGCTACGTGTGCACTGACATGAGTTACCGACACTGGAGCACCGCAGCGTTGACGTGCTTCAATGACGTACACACCTACACTGATCTACTTCAACGCACCACAAGCTATGTGTGCACTGACATGAGTTACCGACACTGCAGCCCCGCAGCATTGACGCGCTGCAA
>NQII01003076.1:2177-37353 GCA_002778355.1 Clitarchus hookeri
GCGCTGCTGCCAACCTTCACTCTACCTTTTTTTTTTGTATTTGAACAAGGGAATTTTTGGAAAAATAGTTACCAAAGATATTTTTGTAGTATCACAAATAAATTTCAGTAAATTTCCCAAAACGTTAGTTGGGAATGTGCAGATACAACTAATGTTGAATTTTAACAAGCAATTTTTATTATAAACTTTGAGCTATATAAATAATCTTGCATGTTTTGCAAAATAATGTGTTGTTTGTTTACAATATTTTAGCTCTAGTATTAAAATCATTACTGGCTAGGATTATTTCTGTAACATTCCTGAAAACAATAGTGAGACGTGTCTTATGGTGAATGACTGAAGATATTTAACAGCGAGGTCTTGAGAGCCGGTGAGGGTGAAGTGAGGTGAATATGGAGCAGCGCCGAAATGAAGGGACGAGGAAAACGGGAGATCCCCGAGAAAACCCGCCGACCATCATCCGGCACGATTCCCACATGCGAAAATCCGGGTGTGACCCAGTCGGGGAGTGAACCCGGTTCGCCCTTGGTGGAAAGCGAGCGGACTAAGCGGTCAGCCACCCCCGTCCCTNGTTTTTATTATAAACGTCGAGCTATATAAATAATCTTGTATGTTTTGCAAAATAATGTGTTGTATGTTTACAATATTTTAGCTCTAGTGTTAAAATTATTACTGGCTACGATTATTTCTGTAACATTCCTGAAAACAATAGTGAGACGTGTCTTATGGTGAGTGAGTGAAGATATTTAACAGCGAGGTCTTGAGCGCCGGTGAGGGTGAAGTGAGGTGAATATGGAGCAGCGCCGAAATGAAGGGACGAGGAAAACGGGATATCCCCGAGAAAACCCGCCGACCATCGTCCGGCACGATTCCCACATGCGAAAATCCGGGTGTGACCCAGTTGGGGATTGAACCCGGTTCGCCCTTGGTGGAAGGCGAGCGGACTAAGCGGTCAGCCACCCCCGTCCCTGGGGCGGTTTCGAAACTGAGTTAAGTCTGATGCGAATAGCCAACTAATCGGTATCGTGTTACACACGCTCGGTTTCGAATTTCGTTCAGCCAGTCGTGTATTTGTTTGGTCACGTTTAAATATTTGGTTTATCGACAATTTGTTTTGTAAATTATTAAGTCTTTTTTTAAAACTACACTTGTTTTTCCTCTTTCCGAAAGCGGTGTGTCCATGTACGACCAAGAGGTAAAAAGGAAAAATATGTACTTTCCCCAACACAGTAACGTCCCGAGTTATTGGCACAATAAACATAATCAAAATGCCACAAAATATTATCAACGAAAGTAGCGCAATAAAGGAACAGAATTACCAATGGATCAGCCATAAACAAATTCGAAGGGAAGCAATATACACAACCAAATATGCTCACAAAAGTCAAATAGCCAGTGATGATAAATATTAATGCTGGGTGACCGCGCAAGGCACAAAAGGGGGAGTATAAGTAAAAAAAATACAAATACAAGACTTACTTGTATAATATAAACATACAGTAAGCCCAGAGAATGACTTAATAGTCTATAAATAACAAAACGTGACTTATGGTTGTGCATTACTAAATCTTTCGTCGACATTTATTTTATTTTCTCTAATAAAATAAAAAGAAATATCTATCTTGAAAAACTGTAATTATGTTGATTCAATATTAATTAATGACAGGTATTAAATACTGAACTGTATAATGACAAAGATTAGTCCTAGAAGATGGTAGGACATAAGACGAACTTATAATAAATTAGCCTTTTAAAAAGAAACATAACGGTACAGTAATTAAAATCAATGAAATGTTTATACATTAAATGTATAAGAAATAAAAGTGTCTTTGATGACACAAAATTGACAAGCCTTCCACCAAAATTTAAATTATAATAATTTATCTGACTAATAAGTGTTACAAGGATTCATCCCTAACAACTAATGCTGATAATATACATTAACTTTAAAAACCAGGTATTACTCAAAGCAAGTCATATTAAATTACGAGACACGTAAACCACCGGAACACGAAGTCAAACTGACTGAGCATTCACATGTGCGTAATAAGAAAAAAATTGGGGTGCGTGTACTTATGTACGCGCGTAAGAAGTTATACTTCTTTGGCGTGACTAAAATAAAATTTTCGCTCATAACCTCAAATACTTGAAAACACTTTCAAAATGTTATTATGCAACGATACGCGCATAACTTCAAACACCGTTCGCTAACTAACAGCATGTACGAGTATGTATCATCTGATTGATTGCAATGTTCACAGTCGCATTTCGTTACAACTGTGCGCGCGCAACTTCCGTTGCACACTAAACTTTTACCCTCGACGCGCCAAAAGAAGTGTAACTTCAAAAACAATTTAACTTTCAAGAGCAAATTATTTATAGATAAAGTCCCGTTGCAAGTCAGCTGTCCTGGTGGCTAGGACGTGGTAGTTGAGAGCCAGGGATGCGGTGGTGGTCCAGCACACATTCCCCTGGAGACTGGCGAATTGGAGCTGGATACTCACAACTTCACCACTAAGCACTCTCAAAGGCCCGTCCGTCAGGAAACCAACTGGGACCCGCAAGACACAAGGTACTCAAAGACTGGGTCGGGTTATCCGGGAACTCGAATCTGACCACTTGAACCCTCGCTAGCAGCAAACAAACCACAGAAAAATAAGAAAGAATAAAATACCTTGTGTGCCATGGAGAAAAAAACGAAATAACTGTAGCCTTACTCGCCCAGGAGGAAGGCAGAAAATATCCAACTGGTACCCAACGTTTTTAAACACCGAACCAAATTGATAAAAAAAAAATAACACACAACTCGCAAATAAAATAACTAGGTCTAAGGCCGACTACATGATGGTAACGCCAATAAAATAACTACAACATATTAGTAAATGCAACACATATAAATATGCCGTCATGCCCACAGCACAACACATGTTAATAGGGCGGCGGGATGAAAAGAAGTGTTTTAACAAAGGCCCCTGGAAGAAAGACAAAACGCAAAACAAAAGGCGAACGAAAAATCTTAGAATTTTGACGGTAGATGTCGCAGGCTGTCCGTAAGAGGCGAATTGTGCTGCAACGCACAAAGGTGGGAGAACGTAACACGTGAACAAAGAATCATTTTGATGTCAGAATCACGCGCCGACTGCGAGAGAGAAATGCAGAATTGCTGACTGCAGGGAAGTGAGCGGAATGTGTGTATCAGACGGCGACAACTGAAGGAATTCGCAACGCTGATATCGACATCCGCAATCTCTCATGAAACACGGGTCTGCAAGCGATACGGGATTGAAAACGTAGCTTTCAAAGTACAGACGAAAAATGAATTAAAATCAAAGTGACGACAAAAATACGTCAACGGTAAAATATAGATATACAATCATTACATATGAATAAATACGTAAATAACATATTACAAATGCTTTAATAAATAAATAAATAAAATATTTATTATAATAAATTGTATTATAACACCGGACAAACAGACATTATTAAGTACATTGTAGATGCTCAAATGGATAACAATAGCAGTAATTAAATCATTACATAAATACGAAAGGTAACAAGACAATTAATAATTCTCGCAAATAATTTTTTTATAAATTAAATACTGAAATTAGTTTTTGAATTAGTTTAAACACAGCATACTAGCAGCGATGCAACGTTAAAATTATCGTGACGTAATTTACAACGGCACAGAAGGAGTGTAAAATTGCAAGGGAGCTCAAAAAAATGTTTCCTGCCATCCCTTTTCAAGCTTTAACTTCCGAATATGAATCACAAAAACTCATCACCCGAGTTTGTCTGGATTATTATTTTTTTGGTAGNGACGAACTTATAATAAATTAGCCTTTTAAAAAGAAACATAACGGTACAGTAATTAAAATCAATGAAATGTTTATACATTAAATGTATAAGAAATAAAAGTGTCTTTGATGACACAAAATTGACAAGGCTTCCACCAAAATTGAAATTATAATAATTAATCTGACTAATAAGTGTTACAAGGATGCATTCCTAACAACTAATACTGATAATACGCATTAACTTTAAAAACCAGGTATTACTCAAAGTAGGTCATATTAAATTACGAGACACGTTAACCACCGGAACACGAAGTCAAACTGACTGAGCATTCACATGTGCGTAACAAGAAAAAAATTGGGGTACGTGTACTTATGGACGCGCTTTAGAAGTTATGCTTCTTTGGCGTGACTAAAATAAAATTTTCGCGCATAGCCTTAAATACTTGAAAACACTTTCAAAATTTTATTATGCAACGATACGCGCATAACCTCAAATGATGGTTGCCAAGTAACCGCATGAATTATCTGCTTGATTGCAATGTTCAGAGTCGCATTTCGTTACACTGTGCGCCCGCAACTTCCGTTGCACACTCAACTTTTACCCTCGTCGCGCCAAAAGAAGTGTAACTTCAAAAACAATTTAACTTTCAAGAGCAAATTATTTATAGATAAAGTCCCGTTGCAACTCAGCTGTCCTGGTGGCTAGGACGTGGTAGTTGAGAGCCAGGGATGCGGTGGTGGTCCAGCACACATTCCCCTGGAGACTGGCGAATTGGAGCTGGGTGCTCACAACTCCACCACCAAGCACTCTCAAAGGTCCGTCCGTCAGGAAACCAACTGGGACCCGCAAACCACAAGGTACTCAAAGACTGGGTCGGGTTATCCGGGAACTCGAATCTGACCAATTGAACCCTCGCTAGCAGCAAACAAAACACAAAAAATAAGAAAGAATAAAATACCTTGTGTGCGACGGAGAAAAAAACGAAATAACTGTAGCCTTACTTACCCAGGAGGAAGGCAGAAAATATTCGAATGGTACCCTGCGTTTTGAAACACCGAACCAAATGAATAAAAAAAAAAAAAAATAACACACAACTCGCAAATAAAATAACTAGGTCTAAGGCCGACCACATGATGGTAACGCCAATAAAATAACTACAACATATTAGTAAATGCAACACATATAAATATGCCGTCATGCCCACAGCACAACACGAGCGAAACATGTTGGAAGGGCGGCGGGATGAAAAGAAGTGTTTTAACAAAGACGCCGCCGGAAGAAAGACAAAGCGCAAAACAAAAGGCGTACGAAAAATCTAATAATTTCGACGTTAGATGTTGCAGGCTGTCCGTAAGAGGCGAATTGTGCTGCAACGCACAAAGGTGGGAGAACGTAACTCGTGAACAAAGAAGCATTTTGATGTCAGAATCACGCGCCGACTGCGAGAGAGAAATGCAGAATTGCTGACTGCAGGGAAGTGAGCGGAATGTGTGTATCAGACGGCGACAACTGAAGGAATTCGCAACGCTGACATCGACATCCGCAATCTCTCATGAAACACGGGTCTGCAGGCGATACGGGATTGAAAACTTATCTTTCAAAGTACAGACGAAAAATGGATTAAAATCAAAGTGACGGCAAAAATACGTCAACGGTAAAATATAGATATACAATCATTACATATGAATAAATACGTAAATAACATATTACATATGCTTTAATAAATAAATACATAAAATATTTATTATAATAAATTGTATTATAACACCGGACAAACAGACATTATTAAGTACATTTTAGATGCTCAAATGGATAATAATAGCAGTAATTAAATCATTACATAAATACGAAAGGTAACGAGACAATTGATAATACTCGCAAATAATTTTTTTATAAATTAAATACTGAAATTAGTTTTCGAATTAGTTTAATCACAGCATACTAGCAGTGACGCAACGTTAAAATAATCGTGACGTAATTTACAACGGCACTGAAGGAGTGTAAAATTGCAAGGGAGCTCAAAAAAATGTTTCCTGCCATCCCGCTTCAAGCTTTAACTTCCGAATATGAATCACAAAAACTCATCACCCGAGTTTGTCTGGATTATTATTTTTTTTGGTAGAAAACAAGCCATGAATCTTGTTGCCCGCGAGTGTTCTAATGACGTCCGGCCAGGAGCGAGATAATGGCGTTTCGGACCGGGGTCTCATCAGTCAACGGCGGGAGGACTTTGAAGCGGACTTGGCGATGGCGGGAAGGACGTAGGTGGACTCGAGGATTACAAACACACACGCTCGCACACACGTGCGGCGTTCTCCGAGTATGTCCACGTCATCGCAGGCAAGCAGGACGCAGTAATTGGCGCCTCTGTCGACTGCGAAGGTACGGAGACAAGCGGCGTGTGGTGAACTGTTGCAAGGTAGGCCGTGTTTCGCTCTGCGCTGTACCTATGTGTTTGCTAGTTCACACATCGACGACTTGAACTTGGTGCAGTTGACGTAACAGCATGTTGTTACGAACTAGCTTTTCAGCCAATTCGTACGTGAAAGTTGCTGGGGGCGTAGGTCAATAATTACTCATGATTCGGTAGAACACAACACTATCTGATGAGGTCTTATTACATGAAGATTATACAGTTGCTATTTAAATTACTATTGATCGGGGGAGCTTTAAATTGAATACCAAGATGANTGCGAAGGTACGGAGACAAGCGGCGTGTGGTGAACTGTTGCAAGGTAGGCCGTGTTTCGCTCTGCGCTGTACCTAAGTGTTTGCTAGTTCACACATCGACGACTTGAACTTGGTGCAGTTGACATAACAGCATGTTGTTACGAACTAGCTTTTCAGCCAATTCGTACGTGAAAGTTGCTGGGGGCGTAGGTCAATAATTACTCATGATTCGGTAGAACACAACACTATCTGATGAGGTCTTATTGCATGAAGATTATACAGTTGCTATTTAAATTACTATTGATCGGGGGAGCTTTAAATTGAATACCAAGATGATTATTTAATTACTTTATGATTCACTCCATTTTAATAAAACCTTACTGGAAGTTCATCACCTTGTGGTAGTCGGAGGCTGATTCTGCGAGACTGTTAACGACGGCCGGACACACCCATCTTCCTGGTCTGCTTCGCTTGCCGGTTCGCCCAAAGTACTAAAGACGAAAGACCCTCGTTCCGTGTGTTACGCCAGCCTATATCAAGCGCGTGGTTCTGCGGTCCCGCTCAGTGACCAGAGGAGGGGATTTCTGCAACTGTCTTCTTTCACAAGGATCGACGAACAAATGGNTTTCACAAGGATTGACGAACAAATGGTGGCGTTGCAATCCCGCTCGTTTCCAGGTTTAATTTTTGAAGGTGTGATCAGGAGAGCTGTTCAGCTAAGGCCTGATCACACCATAACAATGTGTAATGGGCACCTCGCCGCTCTCTTATGAGTGGCCGCAGTACATTCATGTATTTTCTCCCGGCTCTACTCTGGTTACTGGTTCCTGTTAACACGTAAGAGTGCGGCCGACGTAATATATTTTTCGTCACCTGAATTTTTTCGAGTTGTATGGAGTTTGTCGTGACATTGCAACATCAGTGATCTTCTAGTGAAGACATATTACTTTCCAGCAGCGTAAATAAGGTTATCTTCCAACGTTAAACTGCGTCAGCAAAACTCAAAGTGCAAATCACTCAAATGAACAGGATTGGTTGCATAGTCTATTCACGGTTTCTTCTCACGTTTTGAGTCAACCCTTTGAACGAGTTTGATTATCGCGTAGATGTCATTCGGGCCGCTCATGGTTGTGATATTGAACATTTATGAATGTATGGTAAACAAATTTCACGGTTCCACGGTTCATTTGATTGGTCAACCAAGGTTGTAAGTTGTTTGGTTTTGATATTATAGATCTTCAAAGTTGGGGTATTCTTTTATACTCAACCTTTACAATAACCTGCTACCACGGATGCAGTATTGTTTTAAAATGTGATTTATTTTTGAGGATTTTAGTCAACAGGATTTAATTTCCAGCAAACACCACGTGGTTTAGCATTACCTTTACTTCCAACTACACTTAACCCATTTCACCGCGACCTGTGTTAGTCCTGGCATTGCGCGACACTACAACTGGGTTATACCAGCAATTAAATATGGCTCCTACTGCTGAATTCCATATTTTCTAAAGGTATTTTATACTGAAAGTAATTCCTAAATGTACCTTCTGAAATGCTTATGTTTGACAACAAAAACCACAAAAAATTTCCGACCTAGTCCTTTGCAAACATCCATTAAATTGATATCTAAAATATAATTCCGAGAGACATTGTCAGTGAGTTCTCGTGAACCAGGGCAGTTACCCGTGTACTTCTGCATCACGCACGTCGTCTCCATGGAGACCGTTCGACGCGGAACAACGCCATATGCTCAGGTACTGACCGAGCGCAGTGGTAAACGTTCGGACTCGTATTCGGGAGGGCCTGTGTTCGAAACGCGGTACGATCTTTTTTTTTTTCCATAGTTTACTGAAATTACTCCAGGCGAATTCTGGTATGGGTCCTTCCCCGTGCTAGCTTCTCTGANTTTTTTTTTCCATAGTTTACTGAAATTACTCCAGGCGAATTCTGGTATGGGTCCTTCCCCGTGCTAGCTTCTCTGAGCAACTAGTTCTTTCTCAAATAATATTGCTGTCGTCGAGATGTTAAGCCCTAACTACCTACCCGTTTATTCCAAAAACTGGAAATAAAATAGCACTTACAAGCATAGGTGCCAAGTAGGGGAAAGCAAGGTGGTAGTCCATCCCCCATCCCCCAAACATACACAAGCACACTTTTCAGCAAGCAGCGGTTTTGCCCCTTGAGGTTGATAAGTCGGTCACTTTTCCAGTTGGTAATNACACAAGCACACTTTTCAGCAAGCAGCGGTTTTGCCCCTTGAGGTTGATAAGTCGGTCACTTTTCCAGTTGGTAATAAGTTTTTTATATGTTATGGTACCCTGCTTGCTTCATTAATGTTTTAATATTAACATAAATATTTATGTGAAAACCATAATGTTATTTAAATTTAAACGTACAACACACNTCATTAATGTTTTAATATTAACATAAATATTTATGTGAAAACCATAATGTTATTTAAATTTAAACGTACAACACACAGTCAAAGTGTGATATACGATTGAATTAATCGTAAGATATGCTCACAGAAACTTAGAATTTTGGCCACTCCCCTTCCTTATTCCTTTATGAAAACACGAAGTCGTGGAATATGCCCACAGGACCGTGTTGATAAGATGTTTCAACTTCTTACGTTCGTTTAAGAGAGAATATATTTTTTACAGATTTTGAGGATATTTCATAGCTCTATGACACGATATTAATAATAACAATTAAAATACCAAGTACATTTAAACATTTCATTCATTGTGTTTTTTATGTAAAAATATTTTTATTTAATTAATGTATTGACTCCTACATGTTCATAAAAATTGTTTTGATCCAAAGTGTGGTTTCATGTAAAGTCACAGGAGTGTCATGTTGGCAAGTTTATTAGATCCGGCATTCTATTTACCTGTGATAATAGTTAACTTAGTGCTGTTTTTACTTTACGTTTATCTCAAAAATGAAATAGATGAGTAGTGTGTATATGGGGCTACGGGCGCAATGTATTTTAAATAGGGAAAAGGCCCGTGAGTCTCGCTTGCGGAGGTTCGCTTCTTCGACTCGACTCGACGTTGCTGGGCTACCCCTCTGTCAAGGAACCACGCATATCAGAAGGCTTGGTTATTCCTTCCCTCCCCCCCTCCACTCCCTCTAGGTATGACATAAATCAAGTAGATGAAAACTGTATTTAGATTGTAAAAGAATACATTAGCTTTCCCGACCACTTTAGCGAGGAAGATGAAGAAGCTAGCCTCAGCAAGCGCGCCTAACGAGCATTATTTGACCATTTAAAATACATTGCGCTCGTAGCCCCATTTACACACTACTTAGGGGTGAAGAGCAAACAAAATTACAAATAAAATATTTTCATAACACTTAAATTTAAATTTCTATAGTTCCTTGTGTTTATCTTATCAAAATAATTTGCCAGCATTTCCATACATTTGCAGACTATTATTCCATGTCGCAACAAAGCAATACGTTATACCTAAACTTAGGAAAATAATTTTCAACTCTTGAATACACTTAATGTAATGCAAGTAATTTCGATAATGAAGGACAGTCCGGAAGAAAGAAAATTGTAAAATAAGCGACAACATTGTGTCACGAAAATGCGATCTTCATAGCCAAGTTCGTTATGTTAACTTTAGACGATAAGATTCCATATTCGGATAACAGATACCCCATGGTTATGAGTATCGATTACGAACATAAAATAAGTTAGCACGAAATGAAACCCGTTTCTCGAGTATCCGGAAACAAATAAAATAAATTTAAAACGCTTTTCAAACATCTACAAGCACAGAGACAAAAAATTGTGTCTGCACTCCAAAATAAATAATACAAATGGAATTTATTCCAAGGAAACGAATAATGCTCCTGTGCAACCAATAAAAACAAGTAATTGTTTCAGTGGTGTGTTAAGCAATTAGCAGTGATGTATTTTTTCCCGAGTTCTCATCTCCAATTCGCCAACAGGAAGAGGTCATCAGCTAAATGTGAATTACGGTCCTCTGATTTAAATTACAGGTTCAGTTTTTCCGTTAGATTCCAAAAAGAAAACGTCAACGTTTTTTCTCATTCTCGCTGAAAACAAGCGGAGCAAAAGGCAGGAGCGTTGCTACAGTACAAGTGCATCTCCCAATCAAGTAATTGCGCTAGCAACGGGACCGCTTGGAAAAGAAGCTAATTTGATTACCCCAACAAGCATCCAATTACTTAGTTTTTTTTACAGCATCCCTCGATGGAGCTTCTTGTCTGCGTAAGCTCTTACAAATGTCTACGTAACCTGAAGACTAATTACAGGTATATATTATCCGCGCTGTGTGGGCTACTCGACACACGCTGGTTTAAGGTCCTACGTAAATAAGGGCGATGAAGCAGTGCTTAAATTATTAACTACCTCAACTATGGGGCAAGCACTTCAGTTTGTATCACTAACGATTTACTGTCAGTAACGTGCACGCTATCAATTAAGGGCTTGTTGAGGAGTCGTGCTAATTTACTTACAGTTTAATTTGATATTTCTCAATTATATCTCGTAAAGAACCGTTTTGAGAAAATGGTGCACACGAATTTGGTTTGTATATTAATTTGTTGTTTAAGATAGTAAGGGTAAAAAAAAATTAAGATATTAAAAATTAAAATTAACTTCCGTTCAAACTTTTATGGTTTCAGATAAATTCTTCTTTTATATTAGACTAAAATGGTTTGGGGCAGACATGAATAATATGCATGTTACTTGCCCTGATATTTGAGAAAGAGAAGGCGAAATTAAAGACCTTAGGAGAATAAATTTTGGCCAGAAATAACAGTCACATTATCACCTACTATGTGGGCCAAATGTACTGTACTCACATCATGTAAAATTAAAATGTTTAATTGAACAATTTAAGTGTAACGAAATTCTTGTTGGTGGGTCACTGTGCAAAAATGTGTGAGTCTGTGTGGAAAGGGAGACATTTTAATTAAAAAATGGGACACTGTTGCCGCAGCGGCTGGAACTCCTGCCTCGTACCAAGGCGAATAGAGCTCAATTCCATGCGGGGACACTCCCGTATTTTCGCACGTGAGAATCGTGCCGGATGATGCCGCTGGTCGGCGGGTTTTCTCGGGGATCTCCCTTACTTATGCCTTTGCATTACGGCGATGCTTCACATCCACCTCGTTTCACCCTTATCGCCTCTCAAGACCTCGTTAAGAGCAGTAGGAATCTCCACACTCCAATTAACATAGGATATTGCCCAGCCTCACATGCCATGGGTATCTCTGGCCTGCCTTCGTGATGTCAACATGCTTCTTTGGCCAGCAAGGTCCCCAGACCTCTCGCCCGTCGAGAACTTTTGGCACCATATTTGACGGCAACTTCGGCCAGCGAAAGTACTTTGTTCTATTTGTGTACCGAGTTTCGTTAAATTCTGTTAACGCGTTCAAAAATTGAAAGAGGAAGACCCACACACACACGCACAGACACACACTCACGCACATGTGCATACATACACTCATACACTCATACACACACTCATACACTCATACACACACAGGTACACGGACAGGAAAGTGATCTCATAAGCCTCTCTTTAGTTTGGAAAGTATGCTAAAAACACGTTTACTCAACGGAAATAGTAACTTGTTTTTGAACTTTAGCNACACATGTGCATACATACACTCATACACTCATACACACACTCATACACTCATACACACACAGGTACACGGACAGGAAAGTGATCTCATGAGCCTCTCTTTAGTTTGGAAAGTATGCTAAAAACACGTTTACTCAACGGAAATAGTAACTTGTTTTTGAACTTTAGCTTTTGTATAATTTGTTTAGTAAATTAATGCAGTTATTTAAAATGTTAAGCTTTTCGTTGAAAAAATTGCAAATATCTACTGCTACCAACGTACCGTCATTAAACGTGACGTGTTGCTAAACGAAATGGAAAAAGGAATGCAAGGCAAGCTCACAAAATGCACGACAAATGTGGGTGTTATTATGTGTACTCACTGTTTTCTTAACATGACCATTACGGTATGACAGAACAATATGTTACCTCAACAGTACGTCATCTTATAGTGTGAGTGCGACGTAGCGGATGCAGCGGTGCGTGAAACGTGTTTCAAGGTCAGAGTGCCAACATTGGTTGAGTAGTCCCGATAGTCCAAAATGGGTGTGAAAGTAGTGTGCTTGTTAAACACGAGAATAATTGCCAACGCATCGATGACTTTAGAATAGCGTGAAAACTGAAACTGAAACTTACTGTAGTGACACACAGGTCAGTCTGACAGGTTGGCTTTGCCCGGCCCCGTCCAGGCTGTGTACAGTAGGATACACACACTTGTGATATTACCAATAGAATGTAGGATATAAATTGTACAATGTGTGCACTCAGGAACACTGCGATCTTGTAGAAAAATGTACGGAATGGTCCTGAACTACAGTTGCAAACGCCGAGAGCTGATACCATATGCAAAATGAGATATAAAATATTATACGAACAATTTCGTACAGTAACTCTTAAGGGAAGTAGTCTTCCTTGAAAATCGATATTTCAAATTGTTCTACTGGAAAATAATGAAACCTACACGAGATGAAAGAGCCATTCTGTGAATGATGTTGTCTTTAACTAAGTCCTGAAACCTGCGAACAGTTGTTGCGTACCCTCGCCCCCTACATTGAGTCAATAGGGAGGGGGGGGTGTTATTATCCTACCAATGTGTGTGAAACCCTCAGGTATTTTGTAAAGACGTCATAATCATACGTTATTGCATGGCAACATGTTCAGGCAATTACGTGTACCCTTACAAACTTTGTCCGTTATCTCGAACACTGTTCGCCTTAGAGTGCTTCATCAAGGTATAAGTGGCCAATATGTCTGAGAGCTTGGTTTGTTTATTCATGTGGCGGGACGGTTATAATTAAAACTAGGGCTTACGTTGTAAAGGAAGACCGTGGTGTTTAAGTTATGAGCTCCTTAGTGTTTTGTAAATTCCCCCGTCTAGTTAAATTGCAAGTTTTTATGTTTCCTGACAATGAAGGAACAGTAAATTCCTTGTTTCGCGCCATTTCGCGATTTCCTGCCAACAGAGTTTTCACATATAAGTTTATAGCTTTCATTAAAAATCAAATATTGCAGATTGTATGTGTGCACGTCTATACTGCGTCTAGACCTAAACGGGGGCTTAATTATTTCACGCACCTTACATTAAATCGATTTTTCCAGTAATTGGTGTTTCGATAAAACAGATTCCAATGATCTTAATTGAGTTCATTGAAAGTATTTAAACTCGGTCATTTCAAACAACTAAGATATTTGATAAAACGCAATATACAGCTAGCATCATTCCAAAATGGTTGTGTTTACAATATCTTTCCAAATTAGTTAAACATTACTACAACAAACAAAAATTTTAAATTATGAAAACTCTTAAAATATGCACCGACCATAGACAAAAACGATATAGGTCTGGTTTACATACTTTGTACTTAAAATGTACCGAGTTTTGTTATATTAACAATTCTACGTCAAAATATTTGAGAAAAAGACCCCATCCATACAGGAAGTTAGCCAATATTTCCTATTGTAAACAGGCTAAAAATTAAACAAGACAAGCAGAACTGAGGTGTTGTCCTGGATAATTTTAAGCTATTCTTAGTGAACTTTGGTTATAAGGGAAACCCAATTACAGTCACAAATCAAGAATATCAAAATATTTTCCTTACATTTCGCAATATATGAAATGCAGAACTTCTATCTTTGATATTCCACGTAGTTCTCGAAGAAGACGTTTCTTTAATGTATGCTATCTCATTTCTGGAAGCGTTAGTTTTATTACCCATTCCTTCCTATAAAAATAAAAGTGCTATTTTAAGAAGTGATTGCACAAACACAATGCCATATATTTTCTTCATTTCAACTGGTAAAATCGAACAGTGTTTCCCACATATGTATAGAACATAAAGAAAGTTACTTGCCAGAGCCTTATAATATAAAAATAATAGCTCCAGAGCGGAGCGCGTATGTGCACTAACGAGCCGGGATTTACGAACTGAGTTACGTGTGGAAGGGAAGCCACGGAGAGGCATAAATACATCCGCGGGCGCTGGGACTGAACTTCCGCAAGGAATGGAGGAGCGGTAAGTTCGGCGCTGTCTTGGAGTCGTGCCTTGCGAGGTCTCGGGACATTACGCATAGACGTTACGACTCTATGGCATTGTAATAATGAAAGAGGAGGTTATTCACGTCCCTACTACAGTGTAAATCTGTCCTAGAACGTCCTATCGTTAGATACGGAGCGGTGCCGGAATGCAAGGGTCGGGGGGAAACGGGATATCCCCGAGAAACTCCGCCGACCAGCGGCATCGTCTTGCTCGATTTCGGCATGTTTAAGCTGGAAGTGACACCGCCGGGTGTAGAACCCGCTTTGCTTTGGTAGTAGGCGAGCGCTCTAGCCGCTACGCCACCGCGGCCCTATAAAATTTCTTTTTGAAAACACACGTTCGGTTAGTTTCAATGCCAGGGAAAAAATTACACCGAAATGATAAGTATTTGTTTTTAATTAACCCACACTTTTATGCCAGTGTAGGTAGCTTACATATTAAACATTAAGTTACGCTGTGCCTTGTTTAGGATTCAAAACTATTAAGCATCAAAATCGACAGTAACACTAAAGTCTGACGTCTTAGAAATCAAAACAGAAACTGAGTATTGCAGTCGACAGAAAAATACGCGAGACGGGACAAGACAGCAAGGACTTTCAGAAATACACAACTTACTGCGAACCGAGAATATATATATATATATATATATATATATATATTAGAAACTTCATTACATACACTGTAATAACTACCATGCCACTGTGTGACACATTTTTCATGATATTAAGAACAAGTTGGAAAATTGCGAAAATAACGTATTGTCCAAAATACCGTAGCGTTTTGTGCACTCTATGACCGTATGTCTTACTTTTTTTATGCGGCTTTATTATTTGCGAACGTATCAAAAATGTTCCGTTTTAGAGTTCTATAATATTCACTAGCCCAACAAAATGACGAAATCATTGTTGAAACAGATGACAACTGAGCATTTCTAAAAGACCTGCTTAAAATATGTTTGTATGCACTTGACGTTTTTTTTGCGCCATAAATAAAACTAATATTTCCGTGGACCTGATAACTCTAATTACGAGTCATTCAAGTGAAACTTTAAAATTATTAGAAAAGAAAATATTTTACAGATTTACTCGTAGCTACACTTATACGCTTGAAAAAAAAAACAGAAAGGTAAGGGAATAATTTTAATATACGAAAATGTTTACATAAAAACGTTAAGACATGGGACTTTTTCCTCTACGTCGCTGCCAACTTAACTGGACGCATACCAGTGAGTGTGCCCATTGGAACAAACACAAAAAGTTTCGAATATACATTAAAAAAAGCAACACATTATGGAATATACATAAAAGTAAGCATAGCAATTATACGTTACACATTGTACCGATATAAAACGTGAAATTCAAAGTGTTTATAACCAAAAACAATTTTCCAATATCACAGACAAATAAGCGCCAAAGAACAACAAAATTAACGTGATGTCTCTGACTGGGGAGGGTTACTTTCTTTCCACTGCAGCTAAGTACCTCTTATGAGCTCCATGTGCAACGTAAAGATCCCTAACACGCCGTTCCGTACTTTTAACCAACAATTTGATGCCTTCTTCCGGACGAAGGTCTCGTTCCATCTGGGCAGCTCTTGTGAGATCTGGAAGTGTTTCTGGCGGTTGTGAACGATTATGAACTGCGGTTTCCAGCTTGTCCCCAGGCATGTTCAAAGCGTTAGTGCGCTCTCTGTAGATAAAAAAAAGAACTACGTGCCTCTTCCCTTCCCAAAATACCTCATCGCACAATATTCAAAACTTTTTATGTGGCGTAAATATGCAGATTGAAGCAGTGGCGTTTTCCAAAGGTTGATTGCCAGAGTGCTTCAAAAGCCTACACACAGAATTATGTACATATGTGTGCCATTCCAATTGTGTGTTAATCGCTCGTACATTCAACAAAGCGTGTTTAGTGCCATTGCGAAAAAAAAATTCCACTTTTAGATTTTACCCCGGGATTCGCAGCAAACTGGATTTACAGAGTTTTCCTTTCGCGTTGTTACCCTTGCAAAACAGTTAACAATTACATCGGGCATACTGAATTGCACTATAGGAAAAACAGGAGAGTTGTGTTTTGCTGGAAAATCGTATAATCCCCGGCGTTTGCGAGGCATGCATTTACTTCTCAGTAAAGAAATTTATATGGAAACCTAGTGAAAGTCTTAACTAAAGATACATGAAAAATGTTTTGAAATATTTTTATTTCTGGGAATTGAATCCGGTTCTTTATGGTGGGAGGCGTGTTCTCTATCCGCTGTAACACTACGGTCCCTTAAAATTGATTTTAAAAAATACATCTAAAATTTAACCCAGTCTTGTTCTGAACTTCGCACATGCAAATATAATGTAGGGTTTAAAACAAAATTGTACGGTAGTGAGTAAATCTCGAATATACCACGAAGAAAGAAGCCATGCTATGGCAAAGCGAATCAGGCTATTTTATACAACCTTACCGGTCAGTAATATATGTTTTTGAAACATGCTGTTGGAATAACATTTTTTGGCAATGTAATAAAAAATTTTTTTTAAGTTCGGCTGCCTTGTTTGAAAAACAATGGCGTAGAATCTAATTCGTCTTGTTTGCATTCTTAAAACATTGAGAGCGGTTGTAAAATCAACCTGTTCAAGAACCAGTTCCGTTATTTTGTAAAAATTTTATGTATAGAATTACACGAGTTATGAAGAAGCGTTCAAGGTTCACGTTCACAGAGTTCTTGGATTTGTTTCCGACCAGTCGCTCTGCAAATGATTTTTATCACGACGATTTTCATCCTATTCTCAGTTCTTGAGTACGCGCTGTTCTAGTTCATTGCCCTTTAGAGAAAGTCTCTCCGTACACAGGTATAACATTTCTAAAAGTAATAAAATGTCTAAAGTTAGACTACCCAGAAGTTTTTGATTTAAGATATTTTTTTTGATAATCTCTAAACCGTTGGTAAATAATCACGGGAAAAAAAAAAAAAAAAAAAGGAATATCTGATCTTGCCAAAGGTAACAGACAATTATGTAGTCACTACAAGATAAATTTTTTTTTGCGTCGTAAAATTACCCTAATTATAGTCTTTGATTATTCTTTTTTAATGTAAAACCAAACTGCCCGATGTTACCCATGTATGAGCGAAATTAAAGATACAAGACCATGTTTTAGAGATTTCCAGCCAAATAGGGGACCGGAGCACATTTAGGCTAAAACATTATTTTATGTTGAGTACTGAAAAGGTTATCAATGCCAAATTTGGTCCAGATCCGTCGAACCGTGTTGAATTGGATAGAGAAGGTACATGCATACGCAAATACATAAATGCATACATCCATACGTAAACACGAACATGCAAAATTCCGTACGTAAATTCAAACATACTAACATACACAAGTGCATATATACCTACGTATATCCATACGTACGTGCTTACGTAAGTATTCACGCACGTGCATACGTAAGTATGCACACACGTGCATTCGCAACGTTTCCTGTAAAGTTCGCGTCTCCCGAAACATGACGAAGTGGACAGGAAATTTTTGTTTCTTTCTGAAGCGGGAAATGGCGTAAAAATCTGCAGTGCCGTCACGTAGGTGGCATTTCCGACCCGGAAGCGTTAGCGCCTTTGTCGCGGTTGACAGATGTCTCCCGACTTCCGGTGCGTCGCTTCGCCGCACGAGTGCGCCATCCGTCGCGATGAATTTTTCACGAGAGTTGGCACAGCCCGCATTCTTGTTAAGCCTGTCCCGACGTAGCTCGTTTATTTGTTTTCTATCTCCCCCCCCCCCCCNGTCGCTACGCGGACAGAGGGGACGATGCGTGAGTTATGACCGGATGACGCTCACAACGGTAAGAGATGAAAAACCCCGGCTGTCTCGCGCTCCGACTCAATCGCGTGCAACGCCTCTCGGATCCGTTAGGGAAACAAAGCGAACCCTCTGATGCTGACGGAGAGGTTTTGGCGAGAGATAAAGTCGCCTTTCTAGTCGGCAGATACGAGAAAAAGAACGGGGTTCCAAAGGGTTTAGTGCGAACGGTGCAAAAACAAAACATTCAACATTACGTTCGCCAATTATCACGAAACGGAAATAAAATTTGCGACACCCCCAAATCGTTTGTTTTGCGACAGCCAATAAAAAGTGCGGCATAATATAGAAGTATTTAAAAATTTGAATGTTAACGGCTTTGTCTACCAAGCCTGCAGCCAAAATTTTAATGACTTATAAATATTAATTCCTTAACATTACATCAGTTTTATATATAGCTGCGTAAAATAACGAAATATTCAACACGCTTTTCCCTGAGAATAATTACATGTTAAGAGAATTAAAAAATATTTTATTCATTCTTTTTTTTTTTTTTTTTTTTTNTAATACATTTTAGAAAAAATTATAAACATAATAATTGGAAAAAAAATTTAAACTGCCAGTATTCCTTAAGAAATTTCACTTAATATATTTTGTTTTAAACGGTTATTTGATGCCTCGAGAAGTAACTTATTTAACATTGATACAATAATTTAAACTTAGCTGCTGCAGCTTTGGTAGGCATGGAATTCATCGCATGTAACTACTAATGTAGGCCTAAATTGAAATGTTTATGCACGTGTGTAAATAAACACACATATATACACACACATACCGAGTAGAGTCGATACGTTTGTGGACGCTGTGGTGCGTTACTACCTAAACTCGTGGCGTCAGTAAGTCAACGAACCTTATTAAGTGTGGTAGTGTGTATACACAGAATGTTCCGAAAACCAGTGCCCAGACTCCAGAAATAGTTTCTTTGGAGAAATTGCAATACAATATCAGTATGAACTTATATCCGGAAAAGTATTTTTAATATTTTAATTGTATTAAAATTTGTGGCGTGCGACGCCTGGAGACCGTGGCTGTGCGATCACGCGTGTAGGACAAGTTGCATAGAAAGTAGGCGCGTGATATTAATTTATTGCTTACGTCCTATTCAACTTGTTGTACACACTCGATCTTCCTGCCTTGCTCTCCAGGCGTTGTACGCCGCCAATTTGAATACAATTAAAATATATAAAATTAATTTATTTTCGGGTTATAAGTTCATACGGATTTGGTTTCACAGTTGCTCCAAATAAATTATGCATGGAAGTTTGGCCACTGAGATTCCAAACATTATGATTATGTGTATATATATATATCTGTGAGTGTGTATACACACGCCTTTCAGGATGAATTTAAATGCAGTAAAAAAAAACTCACATGGCTGGTAGATAGAGCCCAAGGAAGCAAAATTCTCTTGTCAAATAATTAGCGTCCCGTTGCGATGCTGCAGTCTTGTACAACAGAATATTTAAGGACGCCGCATACTTGCAGATTTTTAGAACGTTTGAGGCAGGGAAGCGCGGGAGCGATAAGGGTGACAATGACACGCGCGCCTCATGCCCCTTCGCTCCTACGCGCAAGGCGCTGGACTGGCGCGCAGTGTTCTCGTCGTTCTGCGTGTACCTATGGGGCATTCAGCGGAGACGCTATCTTTTCATTGGTAGGAACGTCTGCAGAAAAGTTCAGCGCAGGTCCCTATAATAGTTTCCCATGTTTCCTGCCCGTATATTATGATATACAAAAGTGTGAAAAAGCGGGTTTTAGCTATGTCTGAGGGCTCGGAAATAACATTTTAATGTACATAAAGTATTGAGTGTATTATACGTACGTCCTCTGAAGTGTGTTTTATTTTCGTACAGTGGTATCATGGGGACACGTTTAACGGTTTGGTAAGTAAACGCGGATTTCAAACTGTAATGCAGTTCAGACACCATGCAAGGGGGGCGGGGACTTAACAGTCCAGAAGTGAAGTAGACTCTTACACCGCCAACTCTAGCCGCACACGTCAGGATACATGACTAGCTAGCAGTTGGTTAATAATAATAATGGCGTGTGGGGAGTGCACCCTGGGCAAGGAAAACACCCTCCGAGTGACGGTATTTCCAGCTGGGACCCGTCATCCCTGAGCATGACAAAAATGAAACCCTAGAATGGAGCGGCGCTGGAATGCAAGGGCGGGGGAAACTGGAGTACCCCGAGAAAACCCGCTGGCAAGCGGCATCGTCCAGCTCGATTAAATCCGGGAGTGAGCCCATCGGGGATCGAACCCGGATCGCCGTGGTGGGAGGCGAGCGCCCTGGCCACTACGCCACCGCTGTCCCATAGTTGGTAGCTAATCGGGTCCTGGTAACTCAGTTGTCAACCGGCAACCCAGCCAATAGCGAATCTTCCCCAGTACGCAGTAGCCAGACAGAGCCTCGCGCAGGCAGTCAGCGAACGGGTGCACCCACATCAAAGGAACCGTTACGCAGTTTAACCTCTCTGTACTTACTTACTCCGTGTTGGCATGCCTGGGCAGTGCGCCTGTCGACCGCCTCGGAGGTAGGCAACCCGATGATTGTTTTCGCAGGTTTGTTGCATATACAAAGTTCAGGCGTAACAGTCCCCTATGAAGATGCAACCAGCCTGCACTACGATCACAGTGGGTGGCCTGCCTGCAAGGGGTTCATAAAAGTCTCGTGTTATGTCGCATCACTGGTTACCTATCAATTTAAAAAAAACCCTTAGTGGAACAATTACTTTTGTCATAATCATCCAATTCTTAATGTCGATAAGAATAATTTAGTAATGTTACAGTAATAAGTGACTGCAATATACGATTTGATTCTATAAATGTTTCATCGTGTAAAAAATATTCTAGAAAAAGCAATAAAAATCAATGCTCACTACTAATGTGTTAAATTAACTCTGCTACATGATTATCAGTGAAACGAAATTATGTTTTAGTATAGTAGCTACAAAACATTGAACAAAATCGGCTATCGTTACCACAAAAAAAAATAGTTTTGCTTTTAACTCTAAACTATTTTTATATTGCCACAAAACTTTCAACAGATTATTTCGTAATTATATAAATTCTTTTCCCTTTTGGTTAACAAATAGAGTAACTGGTTAAAAAGATTGAGTAACATTTTCTCTATAGTGCTCTCGTTCTGGTTGATACTCAGACTTCTCTTCCAGAAAACCTACCGCCTGCACCGCGTCATCATTATTAATAGCGTGTCCCCCTCCCCCCCCCTTTCCCGAACAAAGCCGAAGATTACGCAGAATTGTATATTTTTAAGCTCTGCACGAGATTAACAGAGGAAGGCAACCTTAATCCACTTTTGCTCACACAAGCACCGACAGACACATTTGATTAATTTTTAAAGGGATAAGTGGTGGAGTACATTGTCACGCTGGATAAATTACTAAGAAGCTTAAAGTCAGTTAAATTATTTCCCAGCTTTTCATCTAGCATGCTTTTTCATTGCAGATGCAAATTTTTCTTTCCAGCTTATATCCATATACGATATCACTCTCTAAACTGGGGGTTCATGATTTTCTATTGCACGTTAATGGTTGGTTTTTACGTCATTTTCTTACTTTATTAAGCGAAATATCAAACAAACACTTTATATTGATATATAACAGACACACACTTTGTTATATTATCAGTTCTTATATTTACACATGGGCGAAATTTTATACATAGGTAAACATTACCCTAGTTTCCAGTTTAAGCAAAGCAAGAGAGAGAGAGCCTATGCATTAAGGTAAAAGAATGAATTTAATATTCAATTATAAAATATGAAAGATAAGGCAAATTTTTTAAATGAGCCATTAATAAATGCAGACTACACGGAAATAATAATGTACACGAACGTTGGCAACATTTTGAACATATTTGAAGTATGCCCCTGATCGTGATAGATAGTTTAGAGCTAAATTAAACATTTTATATGTAAATATTTTTAGTACAATATTCAAAGCTCAGGCAATATTTCTAATGTCTTCTCAAATTCTCAGATAAAGTTCTACGGTGTTTGTCAGCAAATGATGCATTTAGTGTTACAAGAAATATACTCTAGTCTTATTTTTTCACTCAAGAGCTGTGAACACTTCAGTAAAATTATAATGTAAGTGGTTAACAACATTCAAACTGTTTTTGTCTACGAGTAATAGAAGACCAAATAAATATGTGAATTGCAAAAATGTTAACATCAAATAAATATTAAGACAACTTTAAAGTTTTTACATTAACCTTTTACAACAAAATGGAATACTAAAACTAAAGTACGGGAATTGATAAAAAACGGAAAAAAAATTGATTGTACCTACCGAAGGAGAGATAGGCTTATGCCATCACCTGGAAATCATGTCCCCTCTTAATAACTTTAAAACCACTGAACAGAATTTCACAAAACTCTGTCAATGTGTAGTTATTAGTAAATGTATTTGACTTTTGTATTTCTCAATCACGCTAGTGACTTATTTTCAAAATGGCGGCATCTTTAAAATTATAGGGCATTATGTAATATCTCGGGAATCATTTAACCGATTTTAACCAAATTCAGTACACTGATAGTGCATAGTATAAGCATTGAATTTAGAAGTCAATAATAGTATTGGTCAGTCATTTTGGAAGATAGTGCAACATGAACAAATAAAGTTTTTACATTATATCTCTGAAACTACACTGCTGATTCCTGCCAAATTTGACATATAAGTAATATTATTATACGAAATATGAATATATTAAATCTAAATGGGTAAGGCACTTACTTCCAAAATATTGGTCAGTTAAATATGTTATTTATATATGCTATATCTACCTTACTATTTAACCTATTTCAAACAAATTTGTTTTCCTGAAAGTATATATTAGAAGCATCAAATGTATCAACACGTAGCCTCTTTTGTCAGCAATTTTGTGAGATAGCGCAAAATGAAGTATAAACTTTTAATTAATTTCTAGAAACAATCAACTAATTCCTACCAAATTTGGAAAGCAATTACTAATACAATAGGACATGCAAACTTACATAATTAAAGTGGTTCAAACATGTATTCATAATGGCTGCAGTATCAATTATTTAGATACGTGTGCCATATTTATTAAATTATTTGCAAAATTCAATCAAACTTTGAATGCTGACAGCATCTATTGGAAAAATTTTATATGCTTATACGGATAATCGTTTTTTATGTATTTTGGTGTGATAACACCAGATGAGAAAACAATGATGTTATGCAGTAATTTGAGAACCAGTCAATCAATTGTCATCAAATTCTGCACACAATCAATGCTACATTAGGCCATGTAAACATACATGATTAAAGTGTTTCACGTAATTGTTTTTCAAAAATATGTATCTGTAAATATTTAAGGTTAGTAAACCCAGTATACCAAAACTTTATACTGATTATATCTTAAGTTCATTCTTCGAATCCTACCTCCGTAATGCAGTTGTTTACTAAACAACATAGAGTACGGGGCGTTTTGGGTTCGAGTCCCTGTTAAGGCACGTGTGTATCAGTAACTGTCTAACTAGTATTATATTTGTTTCCGGTGCCGTCTCTAATGATATCGTTATGAACGAGATGTCAAGACCCATCAATCTTCTAAACTTTTAAGAACTGCATCAAAATTATTTGCATCCATGAAGAGGAAAGTAGGCTCTCAGTTATATTTATTAACTTCTTGTTATTTTCTGACGAATTGCATTGGTGACAGAAAGTAAGTTCTGTTGAAATTTACAAAATTTGTGTTGCACAAAACCCACAGGAATAATAAATGTATTAAAAATGCCATTATCTTCCATATTTTAACGTAAAGGAATCGACATTTTCGAACACGAAGTGAGGTATTGCATTACCGTTCCCATAGAATTTCGAATAAAACTACGTTTGACAGTTTATTACTTGCCTGGTCAGATGTTTGGAACTCAACCTGCAACCTCCAGAACACGAGCAAGACTTTCAACGCGTGGCGAAACAATGCCAGTCGTAATAGCCCACGAGTGTTCACTTACTTTTGTTCTTGCTGTTCGTGCATTCTGAGCTCATTAGCGAATTGCATAAAAATTATTAGCTTATGGATAGAGCCCGTGACTTTTCGCGTAAAAATCGGAGCACACAGTAGACTTCAATACTATATACACACCTCAGCTGTTGTTGTACCTCCGTTGGCTGCTGGTGCCGTGTCCGTCTTTGACCACGCCACTCAGGACTAAGTAACTCCGACACTGAACCTTCATGATTCCACGCGTTTGCCAATTGTGGGGCCAGAACATTTTTTTTAGCCAATCAAAGAAGCTGGACGACCCTACAGTGCTTTTAAATGTAACTTGTCTCTAAATCTTTTCACGAAATATCACTGGCCCTACTTATGGGTTTATCAAGGTAGACTAGTAGGAAAGTGAGGGTTCTAACTACCAAGAACGGGAAATGGTTGCTATTTGAGTTCAACAAACACGTGAATCTCGGTTACATTTTCCAAAGTAGCACATTTCCTTTGCTAAGCAGTAGATGGCTAAGTCGATTACAAACCTGCTACAAAACAATAATTGTATCCCGTGCTACTCAGGTGGTTGTAAAATTGTCTTCTCGCTGTAGCAGAAGTGAAATAACTAATACCTAAGTCTTTGGTGTACTGGTGATTGTGGGGTGTAATCTACAGATAACTGAACCTGCTAAATATTTTCATCATTAATAACAATAATACAAATCTTTATTTCNGTGGGGTGTAATCTACAGATAACTGAACCTGCTAAATATTTTCATCATTAATAACAATAATACAAATCTTTATTTCTGTTTATTTACCCAGCCTGAATAAGGGATTTATTTTAGTAGTATGTAAGTTTTTCGCTGTAGGTGAATTCAAGAAACACACAAAAAAAAACAGAATTCAAACTATATAATATATTTCTATGGGGCTTCATCTATTGACTTTATATTTGAATTTAAAANAAAAAAAAACAGAATTCAAACTATATAATATATTTCTATGGGGCTTCATCTATTGACTTTATATTTGAATTTAAAAAAACTAACACATAAAGCAGTAGTTTACTGAATGTCTCGTTTTCAAATAAAATATCGTTGACTGTTCTTTAAGAATTAACGTATAGAAACCACAAAATCTGTAAATATGCAAACATAACTATTTTAAAATGTATAAAATATTATTGTGTAAGACACGATTTTAACAATATTAGAAAAAAACATTTTTTTTTAAGTTATTTAAATTTTAATAATATAACGTTTTATCATTATTTTAATTTCAAGGCAAACATTTTACATATTTAATTATTTTGTAGTTTATTTCCCTCGTTTTGTGCAAATATTGGCAATTATAAATGGAAATAGACCCTATCAATTAATTCTGTATATGATATTTACCAGTATTCAAAAGTCTTGTCTATATTTTAAAATCTTTTAAAATTTACTAAGTAGTTTGAATGTATATCTTTACTTATGTTTCGGAAATTCGCACACTGCGAGACATATTCAAAGCTCTTGAGTGAGAAATTGAGAAAATGTATGCTGAAGATTTGCACCGCCACTTGGATTGAGGGTGGATGACCCAGTACAGACGGCCAACATACAACCAAAGACTGACAGAACGCGAGTCAAATTGTCTAGGAAAGAGAGGAATATTTTGAGAAAACCCATTGGTCATAATGTATGTCCGTCACGCTTCCCTCTTGAAAAAAGTTCTACTTTCGATACATCTCGCATTCGCAGGAATTAGAGACAGGTTTGTTAGAATCCTGATCACTTATACTCGTGACTATTTTGACGATTGCAACACCTGAGCTCATGCATTCATTTGCGACTGAACGGGTCAACACAGTTATGCTATTTTTAAGTTGGTATAAGTTTTGTGTTCATGTAAAAGGGTGGGTCTATTGCAAATTCAAATGTAAACAAAAATGTTCATCACTGCTAACCGTATGACTTTGACAGTAGTAGTTGCACAGACAATGGGTGAGTCAATGTTGAGGACATGGGCAGANTCACTGCTAACCGTATGACTTTGACAGTAGTAGTTGCACAGACAATGGGTGAGTCAATGTTGAGGACATGGGCAGAACGAAAATTGGTCTACTTCATATGTAGTCAATGGCCAGTAGTATTCAACGCTTCTCTCTGTTCAAACCAGTGTNAGAACGAAAATTGGTCTACTTCATATGTAGTCAATGGCCAGTAGTATTCAACGCTTCTCTCTGTTCAAACCAGTGTAAACGAATGCGGAGATTTTGTGGTGTTAATAGCAGAAGACATCAAGGCCTTCGGGATAGCTTATATGCAAGTACTAGGAATCTGGAATTATTTTCAAAGAGAGATAGTGTTCTAGTTTATCTGCCACATGTCGCTGGGTTGGAGCCTGTGGCTCGGTTTCTTTCTCTCTCTCTCTCTCTCTCTCTCTCTCTCTCTGACAATCAAGCTGTCCTCCCTCCCGGCAGTCCGTCGGTGTCGTCCAGAACAGTACCTTCACATCTCCATTACTCTTAACGAAATCCGACTGTGAAGTCCGATCAGATCAAAAAACGGAAATTTCGGTGCGCCGTACACTATGCCGTTGTCAGCCCTGTTGCCCGGCTTCTCTCAAACTCTATCAGTAGGGGCAGTGATATTTCGCGAAAAGATTTCGAGACGAGATACAGTCCAAAGCACTGTAGGGTCGTCTAGCTTCTTCGATTGGCTAAAAAATGCTCTGGCCCGTGTTAACCGTTTGCGCACGAATCACGAAGGTTCAGTGTCGGAGTTACTCAGTCCTGAGTGGCTTGGTCGAAGACGGACACGGCACCAGCAGCCAATGGAGGTATAACAACAGCTGAGGTGTGTGTATATAGTATTTAAGTCTACTGTGTGCTCCGATTTTTACGCGAAATGTCACTGGCCCTATCTATCAGTTATCGTTCCGGGAAATAATTGGGTTCACGAATTACAGACTTGAGTTTTACATACTTCGCGGAGTGTAATTTACTTGGAGAGGAAATTTGCTGGCGTTTGCGCAGAACTGCGGCCTTTCTTGAACGATTAAAATGATGATATTCGGAAATGGCAAAAATGGTTTGCAGGCTATCGATGTGGAAGAAACTGATTATGGTTGTATGGTTGGTAGGAACTTAACTAAACCAAACCCCACGCATTGCTCCATGGAAACGACTCTATGCCGGCTGAGTTCTTCTTAAAATAACAAAATAACCACGCTAGTTATTAGGTCACAGAAAGTGAGGAAGTCTTATATCTTGTCTACTCAAGTGACAGAGCAGAGTTAGAACTAAGATCTCTGTGTAGGACGTTAGTTACGCGAAAATGTCGCTTAGCTGGAATGTTCAGAACACACTAGTTTAAACTTGTTTACGTTTTTGACCAATAAATAAACCGTACCGGTAGGCTGACTTTGAAACATGGCACAGCACATAGAAAGATCTGGAAGGCACTTTGTTGAAGAACAAAAGATTCAGATGCATCGCAGGTTGCCAGTGCAGGGGATATAATAAGACTTCGCGGTTTTTCAAGATCGCAGGCACCAAACATTAGTTTCATTATTTATTTTTTAGCCTTTTACAAATATCGGTTTATCATTTTGTATCAGCAATTATCTCTTGTTTTATAAATATTTAATGGTTATATTGCTAGGGGATATATGCTGCTAAATTTATACATTAGACCATATGACTTAAATTCCTCGGACTTGGTAAATCTGTGAAGCATTCTAAATCGGTGTTTCTCTAAAATTACACGAAGGACCACTGGATTGTTAACCTTACATGGATCATCTTCTCCGGTACTTTCTCCATTCAAGAACCAAATTATACAAATAATAATTAAAGAAAAAAAGTTTATAGATTAATACTATATTTAATTAAATTTTGAAACACGAAACAACAAGGTAAATCATTGAATGAAACATCAAACGCAAAAAAAACCAAGCGCATTTACGTATTATTAATATTTATAAAAATGTATCTTAAATCGGTGAAAACTGATGGTACTTTTATAAATTTTCGTGGGCCTCCAAGAACCTAGCCATGGTCGACCAGTGGTCTGCGGAACACAGTTTGAGGACCGCTATCCTAAACATATAAACGAGCTCGTGTTAATTCCGCCGTAAATCTACTTAAGGCCCCCACGATAAAAAAAATGAAGCTTCTTTCACGGCGTCCGCTTTCAGGAAATATAACTAATACGATTCATTTTAATTTAATTATTACAGGCGAGCAGCAAAACATCGCTAAAGCGAGAGCGGTAAGGCGGATAAAACGGGAAACTTCAACAAATTCCCCTGTAACCTAGGTATATTTTAGTGTTTTGTGTGTGATACACGAAAACAAGCTATTTAAATTTATTCCTTCATATTAGATTAAAACGCGGTTGTGAAAAAAATAAAAAGAAAACAAGCAATTATTTTTGCTGCGCTTCTGCATTAAATGTAATAAAGTTTGATAAATTAGAAGGAGTTGTTACTTCTTA
This sequence comes from Clitarchus hookeri, assembly GCA_002778355.1. Lineage (NCBI taxonomy): Eukaryota > Metazoa > Arthropoda > Insecta > Phasmatodea > Phasmatidae > Clitarchus > Clitarchus hookeri. The sequence continues at coordinate 31,103 of NQII01003076.1, forward strand.
AGAAGTAGTCATGAGGTGTTAATGAAGCTGGGGAGATTATTCGAAAGAAAACACATTCTGCGCCGATGAACTCTTCAAATTAAATTTATATAAAAGCGTTTTGTTGGATTTTCTCCTGCTTTAATTTGTGAAATTTATTCTATTTAGCAATATCGTACTCGTACACACTGGCTGCAGAAAGACTTATCCTACGCATTTGTAAACGCGATAGACAGCAAACATTTTGTTTTAATATTTACGTAACAAACATCGTTCAACATGTAGACATTATATATAATAGCGTTTACCGGCAATGGAAATAGATTAAATTGATTTTTACATACTAACACGTCAAGAGCACCAATCAAGTTTTCCGAAACATTTAAATAACTTAAATCAATCAGTTCAGAAAACTATTATATGAGTCCAAATAATTTTATTGTCAAATTTTCAGCTGAAATCATACATCTCTCCAGCCGCACGTGCCAGCAAAACGACGGCACTGGCCAGCGAAATGCCGGAACGCCGTTCGCGGATCATTGCCTGGTAACTCTACTGGCCAGCCCAGCCAACAGGAAACCTTCTGCAGTATGCAGCAGCCAATCAGACGCAAGGCCCGTTTCCAAAACTTCTCGCAACCAATTAGGAAAACCGCTACACGTGCACATCAAAAGAACCGCAGTGCCATTTCGTCATTGGGTATTTTTATACTATGTGATGCCAGCTTAACCGACAACATTTCGTTAAATTCAGACGCATCCAATTACTCATAGTGCCCATTTCCACAGCACCAGGAGGTTTATCATCAGATTGGGGTGGAGTGCNTTCAGACGCATCCAATTACTCATAGTGCCCATTTCCACAGCACCAGGAGGTTTATCATCAGATTGGGGTGGAGTGCGAAGATTTGCATAGCGTTTAACATCGGGACCTTGAGAGCTATGAGGCAAGCACGTTGTCCGAAGAAGAGATATATTTCAAGACCTGTTTTCCGTAACATTGGTTCTTTTGACTGTGACGTCGCTAAGGGTGAAAGTGTGTTTGTGAAGCAAGTTACTACAGCAGAANCCGTAACATTGGTTCTTTTGACTGTGACGTCGCTAAGGGTGAAAGTGTGTTTGTGAAGCAAGTTACTACAGCAGAAGAGAGTTTCATTCAACTGAGTTTTATGAACAGATTCGCTCTACAGGGAATGACTGCCCACAGTGGATCTGGTATTCTGGAGGTTTGCTTCTACAGGCATCCTCACAACAATAGAGTGACTAGTATTAATTACCTTAGTCAAATAGATTCAAGAGACATTATATGTTGAAAGACATTTTCTATTAACGAGTTAGTTGCTACTTCTAATTCAGTTATTTCCATTTCTCCGTATCCAGTATTGCATTCTCGACGTAGGCTTAAGTATGAGCTAGGAGATGCGATCTGGAAAGCAAGGGTTGGGGGGAAACAGCAGAGACCCGAGAAAACCCGCTGACCAGCGACATCGTCCGGCATGATTCCCACGCGAAGGGAGCGACTCCGTCGTAAATCGATCCCGGTTCGCCCAGGTGGGAGGCGAGAAGTATAACCACNAACGAAGAGTCGTTTCAACAAAGCACCCGTCCGGCAACTTTTTCCTTGTGTACACGCGCCCGTTATTCTCGACCAGTCTGCCGTGTCGCCTACAGAGTTTCCTTGACGACCGGTGAGACAAGGCAGCCTAACACGAGCTGAGTTCGTGTTGTCCCTCCCTCTTCCTGCTCGGCGAAGTCATGCGTGGGATTCCGAGTTCCCACCTCCCGGTTATTCTTTTCACGTCGGCTCTCGCAACTGGCGGTATTTGCAATTCTCTGGCTATCGTACTGTAACAGCTTTTTTACTTTATGGCCTCCACGTCTGTGGTCCCCTAGTTCTGGTTTCGCTTTTGCGTGTTTCGACGTTCTATGTTAACATCGCCAACGTTATACGCGATGCTCCCGTAGTTTATCTTGCCTCTGGTTATGATTATATACATTGTGTGCATTACGATAAGTTGAGGGACGAAATTTATTCAAATATTATATTTTAATTGTGTATATTATATATATATAATAAACACACATGCACCTATATATACACACACAAGATTTTCTAGGAAATATCCCGTTTCCCCCGCTCTTGCATTCCGGCGCTGCTCCATACTCACTTCGCTTCACCCTCATCGGCTCTCGATACCTCGACGTTAGGAGCCGCCCAAATCTCTTCACTTGCGCTGATAAATACCGACACCATTCTTTAACTATTCCAGAATTGATTTTATTAATGGTTTAGGGTTTTGCAAATTTTTTTAAACGTGCAGTTATTTATGACGAAACATAACTTGCTTCATTAAGACAGCCAATAAACTGTAAGCTTTGCGTTTGTATGTAGCATTACGAACATTTCATAACCTAGGAAAATATCACCGTTTATAGGCTTTTCGTGGTAATTCTGCACTCTTGAAATCGACTTTTGAACAATGCCGCAGCCCGTACCTGAATATGTTTTAACGGGAACACTAACTTCCATGTTCCCAGTAAAGTTAGCAATGATGGGAGCAAAGTAGTTCCATTTCTTATAGTTGAATTAAAAGTGTTAAGTAAATAGATATTAGTTTACTCATAAATTATTTATTATTCGTTAGTTTTACACATGACGGAAGAATACGCAATATGCATACAAGAACATTTTTAGCAGTACTTTCAAAATTGCTCATTTTACCGTGAACAGCCTGTAACATTTGTAATAAGGCAATTATAAAAATTTTCTTTATATGTAAAAAATAATTTACATAGATGATTATGAAAATAGATTCATCACTCATTGTTAATAGTAATAGATTTTTAGTTTAAAAAAAGTTATAGGTTATGCTTTGTGACGTTGCTGAAACGCGATGCAGTGACTCACCGATCCAGTAGTCAAACTTAAATTACAGGAACTTGTGGACCCCCAACAAAACTTTGGAAGGGACTAACTGGTAAGTAACCAACTTCCTTACTTCGTAAATGTCATGAGAAGAGGAAAAAAGGGGGGGGGTAGGAATATCGATAACCTTCCACGCTCCATGAAGTTTCAAACTGTTAGCGATTTGGCAAATGGGGCAATTAGGAACTACCCGCCGACTTCTGTTCCGGACGCTATTCGATTGGTAACTGACCGGCACGTTGCCCTAACAACCTATTAAACCAAACATTATTTTGGACGTAACTCCATTGCAGCAGGTTCCGTAAAAAAAAACGCCCTGTTCGACTGTCGTCAGTATATATATGAAAAACCCAACACGGAGAATTCTGAACAAGTAGTAATTATTTCAGAAAGCAACAAGAAAGCGTAGCAAGTGGACTTAACGACTAAAACTTGAAAAAAATAAAATAATAAATATGGACAATGCAACGAGAAACAACACAGGCAAAGCATTTTCTGTTAAAACTTACGTCTGTGGCGCAGTGTTCAGGGCGCTCGCCTCCCACCACGGCGATCCAGGTTCGATCCCCGGCGGGTTCACTCCCGGATTATCATGTGGGAATCGTGTTGGACGATGCCGCTTGCCAGCGGGTTTTATCGGGGTACTCCCGTTTCCCCCGCCCCTGCATTCCAACGCCGCTACATTCTAGGGTCTCATTTCATGTCATGCCCGGGGATGACGGTCACCTACGGGTCCCAGCTGGAAAGACCATCACTAGGTGGGTGTCGCCTTGCCCTGGGTGCACTCCCCACACGCCATTATTGTTATTATTATTATTATTATTCACTGTTTCGTTCAGCTTTTGTGCACAACTCTAAGTTTTTCTTGGCAAAGTTTTCGTCGTCATTTTCGTTGTACTGTCCATATACATTATTATTATTTGTTTTTCAAGCTTGTGTATAGTCGTGTGTACTTTTTTTTTTTTTTTTTTGCTGCTTTCAGACCTAATTCCTCTTTCGGGATTCTCTGTGTTGTGACGACATCTTGGCTTCTATTGCGTGCCTATGTGGTTGTTCTCTCTACGAATTATTCCGGTGTTCTTCGATGCCCCGCTGCAGTATGGCGTAAGTGTTTTTCTACTCTTCTTACTATTATGAGTAAAAATACTTGTGTATCGCTCGACTTGATACCCTTGTGAAATGAGTTAGCTGCATCAGCAACTCAATCAGCTTCATTTGAGGACTGCTACAGTAGTGAACTCAAGAATTCTCGGGCGGAAGAAACGACGCGAAAGAACTTACAGTTGAATAGAAGAACTTTGTCACCTGCATTAAAAAATACCGTTGAGTTTGTATGCTTCCAGAGGATTACAAAACATGTCACGTCAGTATTATAAAAAATTAACAGTCGACAATAACATTTTAAAATAGCAAACGTTAAGGATAATCAATTACATTTTTATTTCTAGACCTTCGTTAAACAATAACATAGCCAAATTCATCGAGGTTAAGATTTCTCCAAAGCCTCGATATAACAACAACGAGATACAATTAAATCATTAAACATAATAATAAATGTCGCCGATCCTTTCTTCTTAGGAACCCTGTCATGACCGGCTCACAAGTTAAATTTCTTGTCGTGGCGAGAATCATGGTGCAGATAACCGGATGGGTAATATAAATATGTATATTTTAATTGAAACTTAATTATTATTTTCTTATTTTATATACACAATAATGGCCTCGTTTCGGTGAGAGTGGTCGAGCAATCCGATCGTTTGTCACATGTTCTATAGCTACAAAGCGATAAACGTGGTTTCCCGGGGATCATGAATAATATGGCCTCTTACGCAACCACACCCACCCGAAATGAAAAATAGAGGACATTTACATAGAAAATATCCCCCAGAAAATTAAGGCACAACAACAATATTAACTTTGCATTTTTTTTTTTATCTTCGAATAACTGCTTATTGTTCTTGGAAACTGGATCTCTGAGGAACTCACTTATTTGGGAATGGTTCCGCCAGTGATCTGATCATTTGCAATGTTCGAGAGTTGGTCATCATAGATCTCGCGTTCGTCGTCGCATTATAGAGAGCGATACACCTATTCGCGAGTGTGACCGTGAAGACATGTTGATATTTATTGTTTGAATTATTCTAGCAATGAGGGTGAGATATTAGGTACCTGAACTATTGTCATGGACTTACATAATTGCAACATTTTGTTATAGTCACCTTAAACGTTTTCCACGACTATGACAAAATGTTGCAATAGTGTATGTGCAAAATTATAGTATTTCAGGTAATGTTGACTTTATAATGACCTAATTCCTGGCTTCTAATTTTTTGACATTATGAACTTATTTTACCCTAATTTTAACTTCCCGATTTGTTTCGCAATTTTTCTCAATAAATAGGCTTGAAATGTTCAAACGGCGACATAAGTAATCAAAAAATTTACATACTTCTCGTATGATTACTTTGGAAGGGCTCTCAGATCTGAAATGTGGTTGATACAACCAATATTAAGTTCTGTCTGAAGTCTGGTTTTCTTGCAGGATTTTCGTAATTTTTGACTGGGCGTTGAACTGGAAATACGCTGACTTCGTTAAAATCTGTGCAAGCAATATTTTCGCATGGGCACATGGGCACATGGGCGCATGGGTAACGGCTAGACTGCTCGTCTCCACCAAGGTGAACCAGGTTCGATTCCCAGAGGTGTCGCTCCCGGATTTTCACACGTGGGAATCGTGCCGGGCGATGCCGCTTGTCGGCGGGCTTTGCTTTCTCAGGGGGATCTGCCGTCTCACCCACCCTTGCATTCCAGCGCTGCTCCATACTTATCTCACTTCATCCTCAACGACATTCGAGACCTTTCTGTTAAAGGCCGTCCAAAACTTTCAACCCACGGAGTTTGAACCGTACACCAAGTGGCCCAGTGCCCAATTATCTCCTATGGGTTAGTGATTCGTTAATCAAGCTTCTGCTCGAAGTTATTAAAGGTCTGTATTATAGTAGCCAATCACAAAGCACACATTAAAAAATATATTATTTGTAACATCTGAAATTATAAATTCAAGTTTTTTTCTGAAAGAATTGAATTTATGATGAAATTATTAAAGGGGAAAAAATAGAACGGTCGATTGTGTTTAGGAAAAATTGTACTCAAAGAGCAGAATTCCCATTTGTGTGGTTAGTATAAAATAGTGAATAAATTAAACTGTTATTATCATTTTATTAGCCACGTGATAAACTGGATTAACTCTGAAGAGATACGCTAACATTCCCTTACATTCGAAAACCGACGGCAGCTCGTAAATTATCATGCGGTCTGACAACTGTTTTAAAAATTACTGTTTCGGG
>NQII01003076.1:37358-66943 GCA_002778355.1 Clitarchus hookeri
GGGGGTCGTCCCCCATTATGCGGTCTGCAACAGAGCCCTGCTCCGTGCCGTCGCGACCGCAGAGCCCATTGGCAGTGAACGCTAACGAATTATTTAGCAGCTCCTTCCCACCTCCGTCCCCTTCCCAATCGACCAATCCTGTTGTTTTTGCTTGTCCGGAGGTAAACTGAGCGCTTTTCAGAACCTCACGTAGTTTATTATTTTTCCCCCGCGCGCTCTTTGCATTCACGCCGCACGTAAATATTAACAACGTGGAGGATCAAATGAATAATGTTCAGAGTGGAACAGGTAGAAGTGAGAAATTGTTTGCAACGTGTATGTGGTGGAGTTAATGCAAGGCTTCGCGCGTTTTGCAGATATTCTTCGTTTTCGCCTCATTTTACGTTTTGTTTAGTATATTTGTGCGTAATTTTTATTGCGTGCTATCTGATTGTTGTGAAAAGTCGAGAACTTATAAATAAAATATATAAATATTTTATTTATATATTTTATCGATATTTATATATATAAATATCGATATTTACAACAAGCAGATAACACACAATTAAAATTACGCACAAAGAACTAGTAAAATATACATTTTTTTATAATCAGATATTATCAGTAATTACTACGAATCCGAAATTAAGACGCTAAAGCGATGAAGTCGAGCCTTAAGGAGGAAGTACTTCGGCAGCATATACACTGCCAATTTGTCGAAAAGTATAATTTCAAATGCATACTGAAAAAGAAATCACATGTATTGTAAAATTTATTTATTTTTTTAGAATTTACTTATTTTCATGCATCAGAAAATAAATTAATAGATTAATTAAATAATTAAATAAAAATATAATAGCTGTTAAGGGTGACATAACGTGAAAGTGGAGCAGCGCCGGAATGCAAGAGCGGGCGAAACGGGAGATTCCCGAGAAAACCCATCGACCAGTGGCATCGTCAAGCAAGATTCTCACCTTCGAAAATCCGGGAGTGACCCGGCTTGAGATTGAACCCGGTTCATCCTGGTAGAAGGCGAACAGTCTAGCCACTCAGCTACCGCTGCACCAAGTTACCTTAAGCCAGGCCGAGGAACTACATAAAAAAAAACCTAAGAAATTCTCTTATTTTACCGTTTACTCTTTAGCGTTATTCATATACAGTAATATAATTCCACCAATGAAACTCAAGTCACGTTCGAACTAGTTAATCCTTTCAGGAATGGTGGTCTATGCACAACGTAACAAAATTTTACCGACAAACTTCGGCTGCAGATTAATAACGAAAAGGGAGAAGCCGAAAACAAATGTGCGATAAATGGTTTAAATTGAATGTAACATTTTAAGTTGAACATGAAGCCTTTGTTAATTGCAAATACTTGAAAACATATTTAAGATGGAACGTTGAGTGCACCCGGATAACGTGTAACGTTAATTGTGACACGTGGATTAAAAATTCATCTTTAAATGTCGATAATGCTCCCGCGTAATGGAGATTAGGTCGAGACTGAGCGCTTTTGAAAGATCTGCTTACAGCGTATTTCTCGGATTACAATGTATACTTCCGTCTTACATAAATTTAACATTGCCATCGGCCTTTCGACCTTATTCATGCGTCGGTCGACTAAAACTTCGGAATTAAAATAAATGTAAATGTTTTACAAATTTGCTTATTCTTACACTTTAAACATTAAAAAACAGAACCAAGATGAAATAATTTCAGTATCAAGAAATCTTTACTTAAAACACTTTTCTTTCAACGTTACGACATGGAACTACTTTTCCAGACATTGTGCCCGTTAAAATACATGCAGGTAAGAGCAGTGGCATTTTTCAAAGGTTGATTTCAAAAAGTGCTCANCAGACATTGTGCCCGTTAAAATACATGCAGGTAAGAGCAGTGGCATTTTTCAAAGGTTGATTTCAAAAAGTGCTCACTTTATCGTGAACAGCCTTCAGTAACCGCGGTTGTTGACACGAGCTGACTTGATGACAGTGACATGTGTTGTGATGTTTCGAGATCTTCGTTCCGTTGAACATCGCGTATAAACCTGCTGGCGACAGAAGAGAACAAATTTCGTTGACGAACTTTCTTCATCTGGGAAAGAGAAGAAGTTTATTTTCAATGGGTTGCCGCAGTGTGACGTAACGACCCACCTTCTCCGGCCAGTACGGCGTCGCAATCGGCTTGCGTCACGTGCGGCCTGCAGTTTACCGTCGTTGCTGTGTTGGTACGCCTGGCGCNCAGACATTGTGCCCGTTAAAATACATGCAGGTAAGAGCAGTGGCATTTTTCAAAGGTTGATTTCAAAAAGTGCTCGCTTTATCGTGAACAGCCTTCAGTAACCGCGGTTGTTGACACGAGCTGACTTGATGACAGTGACATGTGTTGTGATGTTTCGAGATCTTCGTTCCGTTGAACATCGCGTATAAACCTGCTGGCGACAGAAGAGAACAAATTTCGTTGACGAACTTTCTTCATCTGGGGAAGAGAAGAAGTTTATTTTCAATGGGTTGCCGCAGTGTGACGTAACGACCCACCTTCTCCGGCGAGTACGGCGTCGCAATCGGCTTGCGTCACGTGCGGCCTGCAGTTTACCGTCGTTGCTGTGTTGGTACGCCTGGCGCNAGTACGGCGTCGCAATCGGCTTGCGTCACGTGCGGCCTGCAGTTTACCGTCGTTGCTGTGTTGGTACGCCTGGCGCCAAACAGTCGTAATCCACTCATAGGTACAGACCTGAAAAATTCGCGAGTTCAATCACCTGCAGGCTAGAATCTACAGTCTTATGTACAAATATGCCGACATAAACCACACATTGGTTGCCTGCTATCACAGTGGAAGGCGACAATTGGACACCGTTCTCCAGGAGGTGTCAAACACCGCGTGGAATAATTAACCAATTAACACGTGTTCAGCCTCTCTGTTGCCATTATTTGTAACGTCTTTCACTAACGCATATAGTCCAATAGTCCAACCTGCCAGCCCCACTCTTCACTGCTTGATACTCGCAGTCGCAGATTTCCCTTCCGCTGGTCACTTCTCTCGCCGCTCGTCTTCAATCGCTTGGAACTCAGCCACTTCATTCAAAACAATCCTTTGACTTGCCGCCGCCTCTATCATATAACTGCTGTCCTTCACTTCCACTCGCTCGCGCAGGATGCGAAGTAGCGACAGAGTAATAATATATTTGGCAACACCGCAATGTCGCCTTCTTGATGTCTCTGTGGTTTGCACGAATGACAGAAAATAATTATAAAAAAGCGTGATTATCAAGCAAGAGGTACATTGAAAACTTAAAGGTTATAAAATTCATTCTCTTCCCATAACAAATAGTGCTCCAAAATGTTTTGTATAATTTTGGACAAAGTAAAAAATTCGCACAGGCCTTAAGCATACTGCTTGTTTACAAGTACGACACATCCCACGAAATTGTATTCTATTAACAGTGTTCAGCATGCAAATTTTATTTTTAATTAATTTTTGATAATTTTCGCATATTTACAACTCAAAAACCAAATTTTTAATTTTTTCGTGTTATGTATTATAAAAAATTTACAATAACATTTAAAAATTTCTCAGGAAACAAAATATAATAAATCGTTATTTTATTTATTCATCTTTAACAGTCTACGCGAATGCATGAACTAGAAAGCAAATTTCCGGTACAACTAATATTTACAATTTAATTTCATTTGTTTATTACTCAGATATAAACCCCAAATGTTTAACGTGTACTTGATTTAATGTGTACTTTTCTTTTATTGTTCACAACGTAGTATTTTGGAAACATTTTTGATAATAAATGCATTTAAAAGATTGAACACACTGCATTAAAGTTTAAGCAAAATATGACATTTCAGAAGTTATTTTTTTAATAAAATATATTAAAATGCAAAGAAAGTAATTGCATATCAAATGGAAGCTCATTTCGCAAAGTGCAGAATCAAGATTCCCATCCCCAAGCAGACGACACAACCTACCCCGCGACAGCTACAGTTAAATGCATACATACACCTATGCAAACTCTTCATATCTGTAAAAGGCTGAAGATCTCAGATTTCCAAAATAATCACGTCATGAACTCGCAGCTTAATAACTTATTGTTAGCGGCAGCGATATTTCGCGAAAATATTTCGAGAAATGATACAGTCCAAATCACTGTAGAGTCGTCCAGCTTCTTTGATTGGCTAAAAAAAATCCTGGCCCGTGTTAACCGTTTGCGCACGAATCACGAAGGTTCAGTGTCGGCGTTACTTAGTCCTGAGTGGCTTGGTCAAAGACGGACACGGCACCAGCAGCCAATGGAGGTATAACAACAGCTGAGGTGTGTATATAGTATTGAAGTCTACTGTGTGCTCCGATTTTTACGCGGAAAGTCACTGGCTTTACTTATTGTGCTATCAGGATAAATAGGTATATTCCTCTTTTAAAAACCAAAGTTTTTATCGATATCTCAGTACTAAATTACATCTCAGAACACACATAGGCGGTGTCTTATGAGCCCGGTAGTGGCATTTACGAATTCTAAATCAAAATTTCGATATTTTCAGCGGTTTGGAAGATATTTGGGGTGAACATATTATCAGAATAATCTTGCATATGAAAAGAACATTTTAATTTATTTTTATTAAAGATATCCTCTAACGCTTTGTTCTAACATAACCACGATACTGATAACCTACCCGGTCACAAGTTTAGTGCTGCGATCTCGTGACGGTGAAAATGAAGTAGGACTCTCTGAAAATGTTATCACACAGAGAAGTAAATTTTTTTAAAATTATTATTTGGATATGTTTTAAGAAACTAACATAATTTAAAACTGACATTTTACTATGTAAACGAATTACGTGGCACGAGATACATTGTAATAACACGAAAAAATGTATTTCAGCAAAACAAATTGTTGGTTTCAGAAAAAGCCAACAGCGTTGCCAAACCTATATGACATCGCAAAGGTATGCATTAAAAATATACGTCAGTGAATACCACGTAAAGACAATTAAGAATAAATGTCGTTCACCTGTCGTCAACATTAAGATGCTTGCGTTTAGTAGGTATATTTAAGTAGGCTAAAGTAGCAGAGAAGGGCCCCATTTCTGGTATGTCACCGCTGTAGTAAGAGGCTAGTGCTTTTTACACACTGTTACTGCGGCCCCTATGTTAAGTGATAATGTTTCAGTCAGCAGGGGTCAAATTATTAATTTTTACGTAAGTATGGACAGGCAATTTGATACAGAAATTTCAAGATCCTCAATTAAAATTTCATTAAAAATATAACTATTGAAATAACGTTTTAATCAGAGTCAAATAATTTAATGGTTTAAAAAAAATGACGTTCCAATTTTCCGATAAGTTCCCTCAGTAGGTAAAATAAACGAATTTACTCAATTTATATATTATTAGATTTAAAAAGAAACAAAAACAAAACGCTAAATAGAAGCTGTGCATTTTTTACGCTTCTCGCCTCGATTCCTGAGTGCTTAATTGCGAACTAGCGCTCGGCGGCCAGAATCTTTCGAATTCCGAAATAAAATACCGCATTAGAATTATGAGAAATTTAAGAGGCCAGCTAAGGTTGCAATCAATTAGTTTTAAATGGCAACAGACCGTTTATAGTGCCTTTTTAAACTTCAACATACTCAACGGGCTAAGTAATTAAATTTTTCAAAAATTTTTACTATTCGTGACATAAAAAAAAAACGTTCAATCCTTTCAGATAGCCTTAAACACAAGAAAATTTACATTAAAACAAAAACACTGACGTTCGCACATTTAACGTAAAAAATATCTTGAGCAGTTAATATCTCAATTAAATAGATTTTTTTTCAAATACTTTTCAATACTTGCATGTATCGTGTAATATAATTTCCAGAAAATAATTTAAATGTTAGTTTTTTACAATTATGTGTGTGAAATTAGTTTATTTCCAAACTTTCATTGAATTAACACACTGAACATTTGCAAAAAATGTTGCATCAAGTATTTTATTTCTGATCATGGGTTAGTTTTTATAATACATAAAATGAAAAATTTTTAATTTTTTCTTTTTGAGTTGTTTACATGCGAAAACTATCAAAAATAGTACTAGAAATGAATTTAATATAACAACTACATGCTGATCACTGTTAATAGTAAACACAGAATTTTTTTTTAATTTTGTACGTTCAAATTGCGAACGTTATGCATATAATCCGAAAAGTTTCTTTATATCATGTCAAAAAATTCGAGTTCAAAGCCGTCACAATGCATGATGTTTTCAGGAAGAAACTCACAGGAAGTGCAGAAAAGCAGCATACAGTAAAGAAGAGAAAAGGAAGAAGGAAGAATGTTTTTTTTCCTACCAGGACTTCGTAAATTTTTTTTTTCACTAGCAGGACCAGAATAGAGGATTTCTGTAACCTCATTCACGCGAACCCTCAAAGGTTCGGGAAAATTCATTCCACGAATTTCATGTTTCTTATTCGGGTAAGTGGATGTGGAAATCGGTTACATGAAAATGCGTACCTGGGAAATAACTTACCCTATACACGCGAAGGAGGTAGCGATAACTTCGGGTTGTAGACTATCCGCTGGCCAACATTTGTTCAATCCGCTTAAGACTCACTCTAACGAGCCATGTTGAATTGCCGACTTCTAGCATATGTCAGCTTTTCAAAAACGCTTATTTATAAATGAAACTTCGCCTCTCTGGCCATTCGCGTTACGCTGTAGGACGAACATATTTTATGAGCTTGTTTCAAGTTGTTATGAGGTCATTACTGTGGCATAATTATTTACATCATCAACAAATTATTGCCGTTTCACAATTACCTGACAACGCATGGATACAATTTGGTGACTACATTTGAAGGTATGTGTAAAATGTAAACGTGCTAAAATAACAAAAATTTAGACATTTAATTCAAAAGAATGTTATTGCACATTATTGGAAGAATCAAACGAGGCCTATGAGACGAACTATTAAGGGAACGGGAATTAAAATTAATTTATTTTCCTGTATCTTTTCTCTGTTGCTTCTACGACAACGTATTTTAAAAAAATTATAATTATTGTAAAAAATTGCGTTTGGATATATATTATATACTCTATTTTATATGAAAACCAAAGTATGAGAAGGTAACGTACAAAAAAATACGGATTTTAATGTTAGAAAATGTAATATATTTTAGAAATATCTACAATGATTTAACCCTTTCAGGCCCACTTTAATGTACAGTTTCAGGTGTTGCAAACAACTTTTTTTATGATGCGTGCTGTACTTAAGTCGACACAACACTTGTTTCTTTGTCGCAGCCAATGATCTGTAGTAGACTACATGTTAGGATACGGTTATATGAACCAATTATGACCTTGGCCAGTGAGACGTTTTGCGAATCATTGACGCACATTGAGTTTCGCAGTGTGCGATACAGACCAAAATATTACCTACATTTGCGTAATGTACACACATGTGTACACCGGGTCGGAATGGATTAAAGGTTTGTGGGTTGCAATGAACAATAAATGCCGTGCCGAAATCTCGGCAAACTATAAATCACAGATCTGGCGAAGGCGCGTCTACAGACCGCCGTACTTGTGGACGTGTCTCAATCTCGACGTCATGTGACGTCACTCGTCACACTGACGCAGTCCGAACACGGTCCAAAACTGCGTTGTCCGAAAGTGAGCCTACAGAATCTGTCACTAGATCGCAGTAAATTCGGACACGATATTTGCTGTTACGTGGTGATTTCGATATTACTGAATTGGTTCAGGTCGGTGGCCTGAATATTAATTTATTTTTACTAAACTCGCCAAATTAAATAAAATAATTTTCTTTGACTTTTACTTTTTAAAAATGTTCCTCCTTCATATTAACTAGTTCATACCGAACGCAGACAGCACTAATAAGCATATCATCACGTTCGTCTTGAGGAAGTCCACCTTGCACTTCCATTGTTTACATCTAACAACCGTTAAACGTTCCACGAATGCACGCGGAAGTGTCTCAAGTTTTCTTCTTCTTCTATCATCTTAGGAGACAACTCGAGGCAATGGTTCAGTTTGTTGAACGCTTTGATTCGGGACGCAGGTTGATTTGTGACTCGGGAGGTTGGGACAGCGCCATGACGTCAGAGGGTCACGTACACCAATCAGGGCATACTTGTCTTAAGACTCAGGTTGGGATAGCGCAAGGTCGACAGACCTTAACAAGGACAGTTCACCTAGCAGAACAATTTCAAATATGTTTTTCTTTGGTCTACAATTGTTTCACGTTTATTTAAGCACTTTACATATAAGTGCCGAACGCAGTGACTTCTTGCTCAAAATAAAATTATTATGAACATCTGTAATAACTTATATATACGTTTAAGTAAATCAAGTATTTAAAAGGATTTTTAAATAATTACGCTTCATATTTTTTTACAATCACTTCTCAAGTGTAGACACGCAAAGATGTTATTTACTTAAACGTAATCAAATATGGGCCGCCGAATGTATTTACATGGTGGTTTTTAAAATGCTCGTTTCATCATGCCCTTTAAGAAATTGCAATGTGTAAATTAGCGGTAACTTAAAACGGTATCATTTCGTTTTATACATGTTAAGAGTTTGAACTTGGGTATGAGTAATGTATCAGTTCACATAACCATTTGCATAGTCAATTAATTTACGCATGGACTCAAGTAATTAACTTTATGATAGTGGTAATTGGTGAGCGTAATGAAAGGAGGCAATAGAACGAAACTATGTAGTTAAACATATATTGTAAGACTGATCAAATACAAGGAAGCGTATTGCAATAAATTAATGAATATTATATATTCTGTTTGTAGTAACACGAGTTTATAAATTTGCCTTATCCCTTTTATTTTAAATATATTGCGACTGCCAGTACCTACTTTTTTATCTCATCGCAGTAAATTTTTCGTCGAGCAAATGGACTTAATTGTACGGTAAAAAAAATATAAAACTGCAGTCAGAAAAAAACTGTATTCCTTGTACAGCCATAGTATTATTTTAAGTAAGACGTTTTTCAACTCTCGAGTACTTTGAACTTTAGAAAACTCAAGTTGGCATTCATTATCGCTTTCTGTCTTGGAGTGCTCGTACTTTGCGAAAATTGAAACAATGTTACAATAACTAATTACCAAAAAAGACTTCCTGGTTTTACCTTCACTCGAGTTCATACTAGTTACAAAAAATTCCACTTTATTCGTTAATTTTACCCGGAAATAAGTTTTATTTTCAACACAATCAAAAAACCAGGAAAACAAAACTGTCCTATCGTGAATAAATTTCTTTACAGTGTTTGCAGCACATTAAATATGCACAGGTAATAAATTTTGTCATAGATTTTATTTCACGCACCTTAATATTCACAGTTCGTTAACTAATGCCAGGATTTATGTGTATGGTACATTCATGGATACTTCCAACTTTTCTAGTACCCCTCTAAAGTTATGCTTTCAAGCTATTACTCCGCCTACTGAAAGCTTCACTAAGTCTACAAAATTACACCATATAGAGAACGCATCTCGTTCGTGCGCACTCAGCTTGATAATGTTTTGCACGAGAACTATTTCTTACTAGGCATTACCAACACACCTATGTACTCTATGTTCTATTCCTAATAATTATAATTAAAACATTATAATTTTTTTAATAAAAAATGAGCAAAATTTTAATTAAACTAAAAATAAGTTTAAAGAAATCTAAAAAAGTCGGAAAAAGTCGAAAACCTATCTCAGAAACTGCTGACTCCACATTCACCAGATTGATTTCAATCAATATAGCCCACCTTATAACCTTAGTAATATGCTATCTTTATTGGTCTGTTTGCCTTAGTTAATACGACAGAAAAGGAAAACTGTTTGGTGCGTCGCTCTACGCCGTTTGTTGGCCAATGTCTTTGAAGCGTTCGCCAGTTCAACTACATTCCTCTAGCATGCTGATATTACACCTATTTTCAATTGTAAAACACTCTTTAGGGTGTTTTAGAGTGAAAGACTGAACAGTCAAATTTATTTAGTATCCAAAACGGAAATACGTTTTAATTTAAATTAAAAATAAAGAACTCCTTTCATATCAGAAACAAATCGTAATTTTCTAACTATTGTAGTAGTGTGCGCACTACTTTTTTGCGGTTAAAAAAAATTTTACGCGTGTGATATATAACATATTTAGGAAACAACCAGACACGTAGTACAAGGGGTGATTTTTCAAATGTTTGATTAAAAAAATCTGAAGAAACCCGAATAGACTATAGCTTATATTTGTCATATATATAATTTACTGTAATATATATGAAGGATGAATGCAGGTTCATGCCTCAAATAACTACTAACAAATTATTCATTGGAAAGGGGAAACGGATTTGCATTGAATATCACAGATTATGGACAGCAGCAAAGGTATGCCGGGATATTTGCTGTGTTTATTACCAATTCAGGAGGCTGGATGTTTGCGGTTATCCCACATCCGAGCGAACACAGGTTGTTCAAACAAACTGGGAAGATGGAGAACAAAATACCAACCAGCATGAAGTGTGGTGGCTTATTCTCTACGGGTTTAGAGACAAATGACAAAAAAAAACTTTCACGGCTTCATATGGGAGTTGCGAGTCGACACATCGATACAAATACCGCTGAAATGAAGCTTTTGATCAAGCGCTTACACTCGGAAACCATTTTTTTTTTCTCTCATTTTCAGTAAATATTATTCATGTTTTCTTAATCGCATACGACATTATTTTAATGGATTGGAAACATGCTTTTAAAATAAAAATGATGTCGAGATATGTATAGAGTGCATTATAAGTTGGTCAGATATCTTCGCATGCATCGAAATATTATCATTGACGGAATGGTTAATCTCCGTCGCTCGAAACACATTTTTATATTTGCTGGTATGCACAGTTAAACACGTTTCGTTTGTTTGGATATAAAAGTAAATCGTTCAAGGAAATTTGTACCGCAGAATTAAATTTTGATATATGTGACATCACACCGACCAAATAAAAGGAAATTAGTTCTGTACAGATTTCGCATTGTCGCATGCTAAAATTTTAACAAAGCCATGACTGTGCTGTTTCTGAAGCGCGCAAATTAAAATGAAACTAATAACTAACAAAAGAGAGACAGGATAAGTCGAGAAGTATAACTTAAACTATTTTTAAAATGTATGAATAACAATTTATTCTAACAAATTTATTGTTTAGACACAAGTAAAAGTTATGCAAATTATTTCTTAATTTTCTAAGAAAAATTTTACTTTCTGTCACTATATTTTCTTCTTGAGTTAAGTGATGGCACTTAAGCAACGGTAAATAAACCGTTTTTGACAATTGAGATAGTTTTCGATTTTTTTCTGCAAGTATTATATCCGCGGTATTGACTAGACTTTTGAAAACAACTAAAAGTTAAAGTTGATTTACTTCAAACCTCACGACATATAATTTAAAAAATTATCAGTTACCTACCATTGTATAGTCTCGGTATCTTCACATTTTTTGAATCAAATATTTGAAAAATCAACCCATAATTGTCACGTTTGGTTGTTTCCAAAATATTTCGTGTATCATACGTGTTTTGTACTACAGTTAACATAAATAATCTTATTTTTGGTGAAATCGTACTTTCGCTAACATTTTACCTACCATTTATAGCATACTTTTCGAAGGAAAGAAAGACTTGTGAGATCACCTTCCTGTCTAGGGTCTGTGTGTGTGTGTGTGTGTGTCAATTTTTTAACCCGTGAACCGAATTTCACCAAACTTGACACATATATATGTAGTATTCAGTAAGGACACTTGACACTTATTGTTTTCGACCACGCCGGGCACTTCCTTCCAAAATGGCGGCAATTTTATAATTTATGGTGATACGTAGAGACCTGAAAAATTCGTGAGTTCAGTTACCTGTAGGCTATACTCTATTTTCGTATGCAAAATCATGCAGATATCACTGTTCATTGGTTGCTTGTTGTATTAGCGGAAGACGGTGATTCAGTCTGCATTTTACTGTGTATTTATTATTGGCTCAGAGTTGTCCAGGAGATCTAATTTAACGGGTAGACCAATAGCATTAGCAATGCAAACGTACGGGGTTTTGAATTCTAGCTTGTCCCGAAATGAAAACGCGAATTTTTCAGGTCTCTAGTTATCAGTAACTTCTTGTTAATATTTCATTGACAATAAATATGGAGAACAGGCAGAAATAAATAGTTCTCATTGAAAACAGTATTAAATCGAGTGTGCAAGAGTGTGGTTCGTTGTGCTCTTAATGTAATTTTGTATTCTTATTTAAACTTTGTTTGCATGGGGAGGTGGATGAGTATCAAAGTATAACTTTAGCAGGGCTTCAGAAAAGTTGGAAGTTACCAGTAATATATTATACCGAATGATGTTAGCTTCTCATGTCCTGAATCTTTAGGCATACGAGTCGGAGTTCCTCTCTTTCATGATCTCGCTCAAGAAGGAAAACAATTCTAGAGTGTTGAACACCCTTTGGTAGAGTCAACATGCATGGAAGAAATGACAGCATCAACAAAATGTGACATAGTGATTTTCGTCTTTTGCGCGTTTTGCAAATGTCGTCTCACAATTTGCCCATATTACTGTCAATCTTACGTGTTCGAACAGAGAGGTTAATGTTTGGTTTTATTTATTTTTTTTATAAGTTTCACGCATTAAAAAATATCCTTTATGCTTATATTCAATATTTCATTATTGCATTAAAACTTACCTAAATTAAGCGATTTTACTCATATTCCAGAACAGGAACACTTTAAGAAATTATTTGCAAATTTACCACATTATTGCATGTAATTTGCGATAAACTGAGCACCTTTGAATACCATTCTCGAGATCTACTTGTATACATAGTGTGTATTCTTCCGCCATATGTAAAATTAACACTGCCATGAGCCCGATCACTGTATTTATGTGTTGTTAAAGACAAACAGTTTTATTGTTACAAAAATGTGTGATTTATAAAATTTCTAGATTATTACATGTGATATGTTTAAAAAACCTAAAGTAAAATAAATTATTTCACTATTCACAAAAATATTTATTTCGCACTTTTAATTTAACGTTAAGACAAGAAACTACAATTCCTCAGTCATTACTAACTTGACTGAGCGCACGCCAGTCACAGTGTCCGTTAAAAAATATGCACGGCGTGTATATTCCACCCTACTCGGAAGTTAATATCTAAAGCTAAAATGGATAATATTATTCCACATAAGAAATCTTTCGAAAGTGCTCACTTTACAGTGACTAGCCTATACACGAGCTAGTAACATTGTTTTATAAAATACGTTCTTGCCATACGAACTCAGGCTGGCCCCCAAACTTCTTTCGTTTAAGTAGTTCTTGCTCACCATTATTAAATACAGCCTCACATTTTATAATAATGATTTTAAAAGTCCTCGATTTACAGCGAACGGCCTTTAATGAGACGGCGCGGGTGGTTAAGTTTATTTTCCTTATTCACCCATAGTAGCTTTCCTGCTTATGTTCAGGAAAGAATGAAATGAGTTTGCAAGTCCCCAACTTCTTGTAGCCATGAAGCTGAACATTCATACAACTGCAGCTGCATGTGTGGTTTTTTTTTCCCCCATGCTACGTAGAGGTCGAAATTTTCCATTTCAGTTTAGGAAATTAAACAGAATTTGTTACAGTGTACCTACGTGGCATGCTTGCACGAATGTAAGGAGCTAACCTCACACTCGTGTACACGTGGTTTCGTAGGTCGCGGCGGCAGAAAATGTACAGTTCAAGGCGGGACTCGAAAGTTGGTTGCAGAGCAGCTATCCGGCGCACTCTACAAGCCGGCTTCCGTATCCGTGAAGTAGATATCTATATGCTGTTATAGGTTGTTCACGGTTAACTGAGCACCTTTGAAACCCACATTTGAAAAATGTCACTGCCCCTTCCTGCATATACTATAAAAGGCACACTAACTGAAATGCGCCCAGTAAAGTTGGTAACGAATGAGAGAATATACTTCCGTACCTTAATGTTTAATGGGTATTGTTAAGTAAATGTTTATAAGTACCGAAAATACTTTTTTTGTGTGTGTGTATATATACATATGTATATATATATACACACACAGGAGAGCCAAAAAAACTGGTATAGGCGTCCGTTAACAAATAACAGAGATATAGAGCCAATCAGGGTAACGCGATGCGGTCGGCAGCGCCTACATAAGACAAAAAGTGTCTGGTAAAGTTGCTAGATCGGTTACTGCTNACTATAAAAGGCACACTAACTGAAATGCGCCCAGTAAAGTTGGTAACGAATGAGAGAATATACTTCCGTACCTTACTGTTTAATGGGTATTGTTAAGTAAATGTTTATAAGTACCGAAAATACTTTTTTTGTGTGTGTATATATACATATGTATATATATACACACACAGGAGAGCCAAAAAAACTGGTATAGGCGTCCGTTAGCAAATAACAGAGATATAGAGCCAATAAGGGTAACGCGATGCGGTCGGCAGCGCCTACATAAGACAAAAAGTGTCTGGTAAAGTTGCTAGATCGGTTACTGCTNAGGGTAACGCGATGCGGTCGGCAGCGCCTACATAAGACAAAAAGTGTCTGGTAAAGTTGCTAGATCGGTTACTGCTGCTACAATGGCAGATTATCATGATTTAAGTGAGTTTTAACGTGGTGTTATAGTTGTCGCACAAGGGATGGGACATAGCATCTCCGAGGGGGCGATAACATTTGGATTTTAGCGTACGACTATTTCACGAGAGTGCCGTGAATATCGGGAATCCGGTAAAACATCACATCTTCGACATCGCTGTGGCCGGAAAAATATCGTGGAAGAACGGGACAAACGACGAATGACGAGCATCATTAAACGTGACAGACGTGCAACCCTTTCTCAAATTGGCGCAGATTTTAATGCCTCCTGCATACCTTCAGCCATTAGTTGAGTCCATGCCACGTCGTCTTGCGGCACTTCTGCGTGCTCGCGTGGGACCCTACACGGTATTAGGCAGGTGTACCAGTTTTTTTGGCTCTTCAGTGTATATATACTATAAAATATTTGTAAAATATTTACCTTACTGAAAATAGTGTCACTTGAACTGGCGCATGAATAAAGNAAATATTTACCTTACTGAAAATAGTGTCACTTGAACTGGCGCATGAATAAAGAGACCAGGCACTTGGCAATGCTAATTCGACATATGGTAGAAGAATACACGATATGCATACAAGTAGATCTTACGCGAGACTTTCGAAAGTGCTCACTTAACCGTGAGCAGTCTCTAACTACTCAGACCGCCATGCTGCTGGAGAGTTATCTCCTGGCGGGGCCGCGGTGTTCTGACCGCACAATAACTCGGCGAACAGGGTTTCACTCCTGTTGCGGCCACCCCAAGTTTCCCGTGCGTGACAAACAAGACGGAAGCTTCTTCGTGTTTTGTCGAGGTGTTCCCGTTTAATTTACACATTGCATTCCGTCGCCGTTGTATCTCCGCATCGCTAGGTACGCCGGTGCTGTAACCGACGGTAACTCCCGGCTCTCACACAGACGTTTGCGTGTAACTGAAACCTGTAAACACAGCGCATTCATTCGCCGTGCCTATGATAAAGGATATGTTGCACATGAAATATATTTATGATCGGCACTGTGCACCACAAGGAATCCCGTTTTCCTTGAGAGAAATCTGAAATGGTCACGTTTCTGCACCTCTCACTTCTGAATGTCTAAGGCTGACATCGACAAACACGCAGTAAGTTGTTGATTGGCTGCGAGAAGCACGCTCTACACAAGAACAGCGTACATCGAAATAATGGAAAAGTTCAACGACACGAGCTCGTAAATGAATTCGGGACTCACCGCATTAAGGAGATTTGCTTCTTAAAAGCGGGTGGGACGTAAATAAGAGATAAACACGTCGAACTTAGGGCACTCTCTACCGGCTGGCAGCTGCGAAATTTAAATAGGAAATCTCGTGATGAGGAAATTTCGCCTCAGCGCGTTAATTTTTAAGATAGGTGTTTCAAACAAAATATATGCTTCACAAATTTTTTAGGAGGAGATCCCAACGGACGTATATGTTAAATAGAGATGGGCAGTGCGTGTTTTTAGTAAAACATTAACGTTAAAGATTTCTTGCAAACGGGCTATACATGTAATGGAAACGTCTCCATTATAGGGAACTTCTTCTAAAAATTCGTGATAAATACATTGTGTTTGAAATGCTTATCTTTGAAATTAACGCACTGAGGCAAAATTTCCTCAACGTGGGATTTCACATTTAAATTCCTCAGCTGCCAGTGGGTAGATAGTGTCTTTATGTCCAGAGATTTATATAAATCAATAATTTTGGAGGATGGGGAAGTGAAGCCAGGCTAGAAACCGACTTACGCCGAACGAATTTATAGCGGCGAATGTTCCATTCAGACAGACGTTTGCAGAATAGAATCGTCCGACTCTGCCCCTCCCTAGAAAAACTTAGTTGTTCTTTCGCCGACATTTAACAATGACGTGCCGAAATGTCCCAGGGCTTCTTAAGAGTTAGTGCGGGCCATGCCTTTCTCCTTCCCCGACGTGCACGGTCGATTAAGCCGTCGCGCGTCAAGAAAGATTGGAGTAAAGCGTATCGAACTTCGCCGCGACCACCGCAATGGAATCGTTGACGCCCGGCGACCCTCAATCTCGCCAGACAAATGGTCGGGCGTCGAACGCGCTATCGGTCGGTGCGGAAGTGGTTCCCACGGTCGCGAGATTAATCGTCTTCCGCCGCACCGGTAAAGTTTTCGCGACAGGCAAAGACGACGTGGAGATTGTCGGGGAGGGAGGGAGTGAAGAAGGAAGAGGGGTAGGGAGTGGTGCGTGGGTGGACGGCTCGATCGAGGCACGCCTGGAGCTGCCCGGAGCGCCGATTTAGGCGAAGAGGTTAGTAGAGGGAACATGGGGGTTCTGGGAATTCTGGGAGCTGGGCAAAGGGGGTGTTGGGAGGGGGGAACGAACTCTCGGGGACCCCCACGAGTGCAGCGCGTCGCCCCTTTCGCAACTATTTCCCCTTCCCCCTTCCCATCTCTATTTTCCTTCTCTCCCGCCGCCATTTCACTTTGCGCACCACATCCATCTCCCCGCCACCACCGCTCATCTATCACCCCCTGCCCTGTACAATGGCAGTGGTAATTATCGGCCTGCACAGTCTGCTGGTCACGCCTTAGTTACCCACTAACTATTGAATGTGGCCGGCACCACAAAGTGTCCTCCAGCTGCAGAGATTGATGATGGTTTTTTTTTTGCTCGCAAACGTACAAATGCTGCATGAGGTCGAGTCCTGCTGCAAAAACAGAAGCAACTGTTACATCCTGTTTTCATGGGCCATAAGCTTTGTTGTGCACAAAAACTAAACATTTCAAGGAAAGGAGGAAGCTTCTGAAGGAAATTTATTCAAACCAGAAAATAGATAGATACACAGTATGGTGGTGACATTTTCTAAAAACTGTAATGATATCCTGTAATGTAGTTTAGATAACCTGCGATTGTTAGCTACAGCTGTAACAGAAAGAAAATAAGATATTTAAATGCCTTAGTAAAATATATTTGAATGAATTGCTATTGTTAATGTATTTAATATTTTTTCTTAATCTAGAAAATATTTTAACCGCTTTTTAATTGAAGAAGTAGGTATACAGCTTATGTATGATGTACAACGAAATAATATTTGCAATCTGGGACTTTGTTTTGTTAAATAATTTTGGTAATTTACACTCCAAATTATGAATCTCTATTTAAATAGTTGTTTTATGAACTTATTTTGTGATTATATAATTGTAACATGCTCATTACACCAACCATCCAATCATGCGAGCACATTATTATCTCATATGGAACTTGGCTATGTTCAACTAGCTAAATGGACGACTTTGTGATGTCATACAATATGTGTGTCGTAGCTAATGTAACGCTCCTACATTCTGACATCAGATCCATGGTCCAGCAAGTTTGTTGACTGTGTTTGCCAGCTGAGAAGCACCTAGACTCCCTCCTTTGTGACGAAGATAGCCTAAATGGTTAGAAAAGCGAATCTGTGCATTTATGATCGCGATTTCTTCATTCTCGACTCGGGAGACACTTTAATAATTACTGTTGATTAGTATAGCTTGTGAACTTGGTGACTGCAACTAACCCACATGTTCAGTGCGAATATGTGAAGAGTCCGCCGAGAGATAATTATGTTAATATAGTAGTGGTAGTACTTTACTGCTTGTTTGATAAAACGAGACAGGGTTAACTGCTGATGTAAATTATATACATAACAATAATAACAAGTTCATTCAATTACAATATAAGCGAATGTTCTTCGTATTAATAGTAGTAGGACTGTTTTTATTTTGACAATGTAAATAAAATACGATAAAACGTTTTATTTATTTAAGTAAAATTGAATTACTTCAGTGATGAACATTGTTATATAGCCTGTTAATGGTAGAGTAAGCACTTTTAAGGCCCTAGTTACTTTCCTTTCAGCCATTTTTATCATTAACCACATATTTTAATAAATATGGTAATGTAAGAAATAAGCACAGTGTGTGTATTCCACCCTACTCGGAAGTTAATATCTAAGGTTAAAATTAATAATATTATTCCACATAAGAAAGCTTTCGAAAGTGCTCACTTTATATTGACTAGCCTATACCCGGGCTAGTAACATTGTTTTATAAAATATTTTCTTGTCATACGTACTCAGGCTGGCCCCCAGACTTATTTCGTTTAAGTAGTTCTTGCTCACCATTATTAAATACAGTCTCACATTTTATGTTGAAATTTTCACATGCATGAGGGAATATGTAGAATAATTTAAAGAAAAGGTTGGTTTTGTTATTTCGTCTATGAATATACATCACATTGAAGAAATGATTAGACTTATTTTCAGAACATTTCTGTCACAATGGAAAATTTACCTAACACCTTTACAATAAACGACTTTGCGATGATGAACAAATTATAACTCTAAACCAATCTCATATGTATTTTAGTATTATTGACCTCTTCACATGCAGTTATTTTTCGTGACGAAATTTACCTAACGAGTGATCTACTTTCTAAAAGAGGCCATGGTTGTGTAGCGGCTAGAGCAGTCGTCACCCACCTAGGTGAACTGAATTAGATTCCCAGAGGAGTGGGTCTACGATTTCCTTAGGTAGGAGTCGTGCTGGTCAGAGGTGTTTCTCCGGATCTTTCATTTCAACTACATTTGCATTCCAGCGCTGCTTCACATCCACCTAGTTCCACCTCCCCCCAACGCCATTCTTTACGGTTTCCAAGATCTCGATGTTAAGAGACGCCCAAACCTCTCTACTCCAAACTTTAAACCATTAGAAGTGCATAAAAGGGGACTTTTAGGCATTGACATTCGGCATCGGATCTCAGAGCTGTTCATAATCTGTCATTCCAGACAGCCAATGGCAATTTTTCCCTAAAGATTTGCCTATTCATCTAAAAATTAATAAAAAATTCCCTTTTTCCTTCAAAATTTCCCTTTTCCCCCAAAAAATCCACTTTTTTCCCTCAAAAACACCGATCCCACCAACTACAAAAACTATCCCCCGAAAGAAAATGTTCGATCCATCTGATAGATTTGGGTGATCGTTTTCGAGGGCAGAGTAGTGGCGACGATATTAGTTTTATAGGCATAGGTTATGCCAAATCGATACAAGGGGTCCAGGGTCCAAATTCAGACCTAACCATAAGTCATCTTCGTTCTGTCAGTCATCTTGTCCGCCATATTGAATCCAGGTGTCCTTGACCTGTATCCTCGACTCCAGTGCATTTTGATCTTGGAACCAAACATTCCCAAAAAATTCAAAAAGTCCCCAAATATCTATAAAAAAAATATTTTAGAATGTATTTTTAAAAATTATTAAATTAACATATTTTAAATGTTTGACCTTAGTGGGGCCAAAGGGCTGGAACCGACCAACCATCATGTAATGGCATCACCCAACTGCCACGTTGTAACCAGGTGACCTTGACATTGACCCATGACCTTGACCCTATAATTATTACATTGAATTATGTTGAAAAAAACTCGAGAAAATGTTTAAATTGATTAAATTCATAAGTCAGTGAGCATATTACATCAATGATTACTAACGCCATATTTTATTCAAGTAGAGTTGACCTTTGACCATGACCCTAGTGATGTTTGACCTTGAACCCAAAAATTCGTCAAAAATCCCAAACATTTCCCAAGAATCTATAAATAATTAATAATTAAAATTGTAAATTAATTTTTTTAAGATAATTACTTTAAAAACTTGCATTTCTGGAAGTCCCCCACAGAATCATGTCCAGCAGACGACTGACTACCGTCCCATCAATCACATTGTATTAACATTTCCTTCCCAAAACCCACTCACGTTTGGCCATTCTGACGAATGCAATCCACTCAAGACTGGTTCTTGGCGACACTGACTGAGCACAAGATCAACTCCTGACGAGACCAGATACTACAGAACTGACTAGACCAACCAACAGGACCAACCTGCCACACCACCCACCTATACAAACGATGATGGACAATCTCGAACTAAGTCTCCAATAAGAGTCTCGTAACTAACATATTCACACAAAATCTTTGCAAAATTTCCGAAAAACATTTCTACCACAACTGATTATACCAAATAGTCATACTAACTTCACAAGGCAAAATTACCAGGCCAACCAGCTAGTTGCGAAACATTCCACAAAAATATTACCCTCCTTTCATTCGTTTGCCATATATGTATCAAACCATGGCCCTCCTCATGTACACGCTCACATAAATCTTATCTAAAAAAAAGACTCTCGTAATAAATGGTTTACACCTCTGAATTAATAAATATTTCAGAGAAGCAGAAGGGACTGTTTAAGAAATGAAACACACGTTACTACGTATAAAAAAATTTTATTGATTTACTTATGTAAAAACTATCTTTCTAATAATGTTTTACATTCTATATTTACATTTCTCGAATGTTTGCAGATCATGGATAGTATTGAGCAATCTCATCTGATATAACCCCGATCCTTCAGTTCATCGATGATTGAAGATATCTCAACAATACCTGAGATATCCCCGCATTTTTGCAGGTCAATCAAATATCTCAATTTATAAAGAAGTTTATTTGGGCCTTCGGGAAATATGTAATGAGCATTATTTTACGCTTTCTGCCTTCTTCACACCACCCATCGATGGAAACTCGTTGGCGAAATTGTTGGGAACATCGAGAGAATCTTCATCCTTCTCATCAGACACTTCTTCATCGCTGTCGTCCCAGTAATCATCAATGCTGTCTTCATAATCGTCTTCACCTTCTGTTTCATATTCAATATCAAGTTTACTTTTCATTGTAAGAGTCGCATAGTCTTCAGCAATATTTAGAGCCACCAATCATTTATTTTGAAGTTCGTCAACTTCACATGAAATTCTTGCAAGTAAACGTTCCACACAAACCGATTCTACTGCCTCTCATTCCGTCTTTAGCACTAATTGTCTCCTCATTATCGCCTGACGAATCGGTACCTACCGATGAAGCAGGGGATATTGGCGGCATCAGTTGCTGGCTCTCAAAAGACGTACCGTTGCAGTCCGTGATGTGGTTCTTCCATGGATCACATTGGGTCCAAGGTCAAAGACCACTGGGGTTAAGTTCAAATGTCAAGGTCACCTGGATCAAATATGGTGGTAGTAGTCAATAATGTAATATGCTCGCTGACTTATGAAGGTCATCCAAGGCAACATGTGCATCCAAGGTCAATGTAATGGGTCAAGGTCACCTGGGTCCATCATGGTGGTTGTGTGATGTATTAATATTGTGTCTGGTTGCTTCCAGTCCCTTATCCCCACTAAAATAAAACATTTAATATTTTAATTTTGTAATTTTTTAAATAAATTTTTTGATAAATTTTTATATATTTAATGATTATTTTGAATTTTTTGAGAATTTTGAGTTTTTTGGGATTTTCAGGATATTTTGGGTTTAAGGGCAAAGGGCACTGGTGTTAAAGTCAAAGATCAAGGTCACCTGGATCCAATATGGCGGACAAGATGGCTAACAGAACCAAGAAGTCTGATTGTTGGGTCTGACTCCAGAACTTGGACCGTTGTATCGTTTTGGCATACCCCATTCCCACAAAACCAATATGACCGCAACTGCTCTGCCCTCGAAAACGATCCCCCAAATCTGTCTGATTAATCAAAAATTGCCTTTAGGGGGATCGTTTTTGCAGCTGGGGGATCGGTGCTTTTTGATGGAAAAAGGGGAATTTTTATGGGAAAAGGAAAATTTTAAAGAAAAAAGGAAAAATTTGAGGGAAATTTTGCCGATTTTGAGGTAAAAAAGAGAAATTTTAAGGGGAAAATGACTGCCAGCCGTCCGGAATGACAGATCATGAATAGCTCCGAACTCCGACGCCGTACGCCAATGCCTCAATGTCCCCTTTTTTATATATTACTAGAATTATATATATTTGTGATTTCTTAAATTGTTTATCATCCTGATTACTTCATATGCCACTGGAATGTGACGAGATTAATAAAGTAATGAGTAATCTACACTCTAAAATGTTGGTGAATTTTGATTTCAAATAATTGAGAACTGCTGCGGATGGCAATAACAGAAAAAGACAATTTAAGTAAGTGAAATTCCTAAGTAAATTGTGATTTTTACAAATATGATGTATCTTAGTCTACTCTTCACCGATCCACTGATTAATCATTGATACTCCAGAACTATTTAAATTATTAATTAATTTATACTAATACTTCACTGATTGTAATCACTGCTCATCTTCAGAGTGTGTAGAAATTCAGAACATCAAAGTGCTCCCAAAATTTTAGGCGTTTTTGACCAGTATTGATGAAACAAACCATACCTTTATCTTCCTTCCCAGTTCTGTTCCAACAGTTGGCAGGAGATTTTAGTCTTTCAGAAGCAAAATAACAGCTGAAAACCCAGGAAAAATGTATCTTATCTACCAATCTTGCATAGCTTCTTATTGGTGACTTCAAACACAGAAACGTTAATGAAGCAAAAATATATTTTCAATAAATTAATATGTTGCTGATATTCCTTACAGGATAATTTATCATCTCTATAAATTCTAAAAATCGGTTTAAATATGAGTTTTACGTTAGTTTTCTATTTTAGACATTATAAAACGCATAGATGTTTATACAAGTTATTTTAAAACACTCATGAACCTTTTACATAAATTAGCAATGGTAAATTATGGAATGTTACCCGTTCGTTTGAAAATTAAAAAGGGTTACATATTTTTAAAAAGGAAAATAGAATACTTGCAAACGACCACTTAGTTGTCATTATGAGTATTACTCACGCCCGAAGAAAGTATTCAAAATTCCATTTTTGTTCGTTTCGTAAAAACTTAACATTTTATGAAAATCCATCTGCATTAATATATTCGGATAAATCGCAAGGTTAGTAACCGTAAATGTTAAAACATGTTTCCAGTTATTGGTCTTACCATTATTATTTGAATATTTTTGTATATTGAACTTGTTTTCTGGACCAAATACCAAAATTGTTAAATTTGTTTTTTTTTTATTTTCTTTTTTATTCTTTTTTGTATTTTAATTTTTTTTTTGCGACTGGTATACATATATATATTTATATATATATATATATAATAACATACTACTTGATATATGTCCGCAAGTAGAGTATATTTTTACAGACTTTATTTTTCCCTTTTACAAAGTTAAATTGTTGGAAATTATTTTTTTACCCCTTTCCGAATTATTTTACAATGTAAGAACTGTAATTACATTCTGAATGTAATTAAACGCAACTTTGTTTGTGCTATAACCGTTCTGCTAAACTGGTGCCACAAAACGTTATTAAACGGGGTACATTTCCTAGAATTGCAAATGAATTTGCTGCAGTGCCACAATCGGCAAGGAAGACAGAAATACATTCCTGGGGTTCTGTTCCGGATTCCGACAGGTTATAATTATCTTAAAACCTAATTTTTTTTTACAGAATCTGCTCAACTTTTAATGCTACGAATACAATTCCTTACCACGAAAATATGTTCAATTCTTCATTGCATCCGCTCTCTCTCTCTCTCTCTCTCTTGAGGATGATAAAACATATGAGAAACCTGACTCCTACACTACGATTTCCCTGAAAGGCATTGTATTTTGTGTACAACCGTTGCCTTTATTTTCGTTTTAAAAAGAACGGCAGGATAGTATATTTTATTTGTTTAATTTTTTACTATAGCTTGTTACTTAGATTCAACTGTTTTAACTGAGCGATGTGATGGAATAGCTCAGTAAGACTACCTGAAATTCTTTAATGTTAATTGTTTTTGTTAACTCTTCTTCAGAAATTACGTTCTTGCCATGTTTCCCATGCTGATATCAAGATAAAAATGTCTAAGAATTTTTATGAGATAAATGTGCTGTTACTGTAACAGTAATTAGAGTGACACTAACCTACAAAATATCCCTAAGACACAAAGTGAAAATTCGAATTGTAATTTGAAATTAATGAAAATTGTTTGTCATTCAACGGGGCCCTGCACCTTCCGGCGTTATTCGTAGTTTATATCGAGTGCATTTCAAATAACAGCATTGATTGCAGCTAGAAGCTGCTACAGCTGCGAAAGCAATATTGTACGGGTAACATAATTGGTTCGCGGAAGTTTGCGAACACTGGATGTTCGATGAATGGAATAACAACTAAGTACATAAGAAACTTTGCCTTTGGGTTGCAGTACCCTTCATAAAATATTTGTGTTTGTCCTGTCCTTATTTCCTGAGTCAAGTTTTGGAGCGCTTGAACATTCCAAGGGGAAATAGTTATGGAAATATTTTAGAGCAATTACCGTAGTGAGTGAAAACTGTAAGACAGTTTCAGATGGTACGATGATGCGAATTTTCATTAACTATCACTACCCCGCAAATGTATACAGTTAAATAAAATGGTTCATCAAAATTAATTATCCTAATTGTAAGACTCGTTTGAAATGAAATAATAAATTCAAATAATCGTTCAATATGATGTTAATTAGATAATTAACTAGGGCGCCTCTTACTTAAAATCCAGTCCGGCTAAAATTCAGCGGACAAACCGGTTTCGTAAAATGTTCTCAAGTAGAAATGATTGTATGAAATCAGAGTTATACTGAACAAAATTGTCAGGTTGTCATGACGAAATAAAGGCAACCCCGAATATTATTTGTGGCCACATTAAAATTAATTTATTTTAACATCCATTAAACAAACAAAGAATAATAACATAAAATCAAAAAGTACATTTTGCACGACCATCGAGTAACAGCATTTGGGAATATGCAAAGATAATATGCAGAATATAAATAGAAACAGGCCTAAAGGGGCCTCATTTCTAGCTTCCAATACATGCTCACAAAATGTTTAGGTTGAGTTAGGTTAGGTTGTGTTAGAATAAGTTGGGTTAGATATTAATATATAAACAACCCATTTTTTTAAATTTGTAAACTTCTAGCTGACGAAAGATATTATAATTTTATTAACATAAGCATGGTGTTGGGTTGGTACATGCCTGCTAATAAGACCCGATGCCCTGCTCTTGCATAACAGCTTGCGGAAATTACGTGGAATGTTTTCATCGGGTGAATTACCAAGGTACTCCCTGCTGCTTCAGATTTACCACAGCCGGAAATGAATGTATGTAGGTAGGTCTGAACGCCTCCTCGACAGCGAGGTCATTAGAGACGGGGCAGGTTGCACAGAGAAGCAGGAACGGTTAAGGACTCGGTGATGTCCTGTAGCAAGGACCCATCCCAGCATTCGCCCGGAGTGATTTCGGGAGACCACGGAAAGCCGAGATCAGTATCGAAGGTTCAGGATACGAACCCACGCCCCGCCGTAACGCTTCGTTCGATCCGCACCTCCATGGTTTGTTGCATGGCCAGTGAACTGAGAGTGTATGCCGAGCTGTTGAGTCCAGCGGACGTCGAGGTGGTTATGAAATGAAACCTCGACAGCAGTATGTAGGCGTGCATTCGTGGTGGGCGACGAGACAATCTGTGGAGTGCTGCCAGCGACTTGAGAGCGTGATACGACTGTATAGGTTTTCTCGGAGTGCTCCCAGATTGAAATTAAGATTTTAATCAACACAAGAGAGGAAGCGAATGTGGGATAAGTGTGGCGAAAGAATGAATGCTATCTTATTATTATAAAGTTAAAATATAAAATACTTTTTGAGTGAATTTTATTAATAAAAGTGACAGTTATGAGAGTGATTATAGTTATAAAGGTAGTAATAAATTTTATTGGAGAAAAATTTTTGTTAATAATCTAGTGTGTTACAGGGCGTGACATATTGTTATATTATTACATATTGCTGGTGCGTTTTACCATAATATGATAACTGATCTATAAAAGTAATTTTAGTGTAACCATTTAATTCAAAACAAAGCATGCATCCTGTAACAAATTTTGATACGTCCTGAGTACTATTCACCTAAATTATTTTTTGAGATATGAAGAATATTGCTTATTTTTAGATATAGTTTCAAGACTAGGATGTTTTAATGGTTGAGATTTTTCGAGGTTAACATCTCATTTCGGGAATTATATGCAAGTTCAATAACTCACCTTGAGCTAATTTTCTCCTATATATTTCTCTCTCGCTATCTCTCTCGCTCTCTCTCGCTCTCTCTTTCTCTCTCTCTCTAGAAATTATCTTTCCCATTTCAGTAGGAAGTAAAAATTAACGATATTCTACCAGGGATGACTGTTTTGGTATAGGCTGCCCACGATCCAGTGAGCACATTTGAAATCAACCTTTGTGAAAGTCACTTCCCCCACCTGCGTATATTTCAACGGGCACACGGATTGTCATGCGCCTAGTAAAGTTTGCAAAGACAGAGAGAAGGTAGTTCCATGTGTTAAGTAAATATTTGCGAACACTGAAATATTTTATTTTACTTTTTTGTTTTATAATGCATATAAGTGCAGTAATAATAACATTTGTAAACTATTTACTTTTCTAAAAATTTTACAGTTGCCCTTGACCGACGCACGAATAAAGTGATCAGGCCCATGGTAACGTTAATTTTACAAACTGTGGAAGAATACACAATGTTCGTAGAAGTAGATCTTGGGCGAGGCTTTCAAAAGTGCTCGTTTCACCGTGAAAAGCGGCGAATTTCAGTTTCAGTGGGCGTAATTCAGCTGTTATTTACATCCTTTGTACACAGTAAGATTTCTAGAAGATGCGTGTGAGTTGGAAGTTCTGGGGAGAAGCTGACAAATCCCTGTTGTTAACCTTTCCTGCGATCTCGGGCGGCGCCGTGAAGCGCGCGGCGTGAGATGAGCCGGACCCCGGGGCGAGACGCTGCTTGCGACGACAAGGCGTCTCCCGCCGAGGAAGCGTCTCCGAGAGTGGAAACTTACTATCGCGCCCCCGCCAGGCTTCTCCCCTGCCACGTCTCTCCCGGGGGATTTATGTCGCGGCCATTTGCAGCCGTCATGCGCGGACGCCCAGCGGCTACACCCTCCTCCCGCACCCTTCACCCCCTCGCGGGGAAAGTGACGCTTCGCGTTACGCCCTTCCTCCCTTCCGACGTCGTCACAACTGCGGGCCGTAGGTGTGGGTGCCTTCGTTCGAAACGGTGGTGTATGCAGACTTCAGTCTTTCTTTGGTCGGGAAAAGCGGGCTTGAGACGAGCTGCCAGGAGATATGAGGGACATAGAACACCCCTGTGAAAAATATATATAAGTTTAAACCTTAGTTGTTGCTCTTTAATGTTGTACTGGCTAGAAATAAGATACTTAGCCGCTGTGGTATAGTGGTCGGGCCAATCGCCTCCCGCATAGGCGAACCCAGTTCGATTCCCGGCGGGTTCGCTACAGCATTTTCGTAAGTGAGAATCGGCGGGTTTTCTCGGGAAATTCCCGTCTCCCCTGTTCCTTCTATCCAGCGCTGCTTCGTACTCGCCTCGATTCGCCCTCACAGGCTTTCAAGACCTCGATGTTAAGAGCCGCCCATCTCTCTTCAGTTCACTCCGTTCCTACTTCGCGTCTCTCTTGTCGCGTGGCTTTACTTCGCTCCTGCAGACTCGCAACGTAACCTGTAGGGTATCCTTTTATTTTATTGTGCAGTTTCCACGGGTCTCCGCTCCTGTGACGTCATCACAGCCGTCGAGGGAGAATGGCGTAGTGTGCTCATGCTAGCTCCGCGCACACAGCTCCAACCTCGAACTACCTTTCTGGCTGTAGCTCTGCCAACACCAACGTGCTTATTACTTGAGGTTAGAACACTGTTTATGCAAGCGAGTGCTTTGATATGTTTGGAAAATTCCTCTCGACCAGTTTCAGTGCAGCTGGAACATGTTCAGGATAGTCGAAGTATTTCGTGTTCGTAATGGGGTGGGTCTCGTGTAAACTCAAATGTAAACAAAACCAGTTCATCGCTGTTTAACTTGTGATTTCTGATAGTTGTACTAGTCATAGGCGAGTAAATGACGGGCACGTGCGCAAGATAAGAAAATCTGTCTGTAGTCTACTCGCGGTTTATTCACACTTTTTTGAATCAGACCTTTGGAAAAATCTTGCTCGTATGACGTGATTCGTTGTTTCCTACATCAAGGACGTTTCATAAAAGTATTTAGAATACTTATTGAACGTAGCGAGAGAGATACACAGATGAAAGTAGAGGTGTGAAGAGAGGTTAAGATGCAGTAGCGACGGAATGAAATGGTGAGGAGAAAATGGAGTACCCCGAGAAACCCGACCGTAGTTTGGCAACATCCGTCATGTGCCGCGTTCCTCATATGTGAAAACCCAGATTTATTGCGCGCACCTATTTCGGTTATAAAATAATAACTTTCGGGGATAAAATGGACAAATTATAAAAATTTTGTGTAAATGTTATCACTAGATCTCTATTACAATAATTTATAGTAATTATTACGATGATCTTGCTTTATGAAGACTTTAGTTATGCAAAACGTGCTATCAGAAGCATCCAGAATAAAAAAAGCTGCAATGTCAATTTAAAATGGTCACTTATAAATCAATTATTTATTCATTATTAATAAGTATATCCCTGTACTATAATGTAGAGTGTTGCAAAATATATGCATTCTTGTTCACAAACAAATAAATCATATATTTCTAACAAATGTTTGCAGTGAGTGAACTCCTTTTTAAAGATATCCGCGCGTTGTACTGTCGGGTGCAGTTCTCCATCGCAGACCACCGTATTTCTAAAAATCTATGTCTTTCGGGGAAAAAAATTCATTTCTGACGTGACAAGGCAACTACAATGAGGCTGTTCACGCCGTGAACGAAGGACAGCTATGACATAGGCTGTCGACGGTTAATTAATCATTTTAAAAGTTGACCTTTGAAAAACGTAAAGACTACGTGCACGTATTTTAAAGGCGCACTGACTGACATGCGCACGGTGAGGTTGGTAACTACGTAGAGAACGCAGCGCCGTGTCTTCCCGGTGCATTTAGAGCGACAGGTAAACATTCGTGACTCATGAAATAATGTATTTAGCTTTACGTTTCTTTTAAATGCACATGAGTGTAAGAAATTGCAAACTGGCAGCATGTTCCCTCGCTGCAGCTCAC
>NQII01003076.1:67218-93290 GCA_002778355.1 Clitarchus hookeri
GCAAGAATATTCTGGGAACTAGGACCCTCGGCGCAACGCGGTATTTAGAGAAATTTCTGGGCGATGGCCTACGACCCTATAAATACAAGCCACAGTTAGACTGTCGGCAGTCTCGGTAGAAGCCTTTCAGCTGAGTGCGGTAATCGAGCGACGTGCAGAGGACGGACGACGACGGGAGATTGCGAGGCGACGGCGGACTAGGTGTTTGTGTGGTGTGAATGGACGAGAGGGCGTGAAACCCGACGAGTGAATGCTGCTTACTGTGCGTGAGGGCGCTCGGAGAACTCTAGAACATTGCGGACTGGTGAGAGCTGGTCTAAACTGAGGTGGGACTGAATAACATGCGATACGGGTCTTATTGTAAATACTGGAACAGTCAAATATTGACATATAATTAGTAAAATTATTAAAGAGGTTTTGATTCGCTTTCTATTGGGGATGATTTTTAATTATTTTCTTTGGAGTAATATATTGTATTGATTAAAGTCATTAATAGTTTAAAGTAAGTAATGTCAATTTATTGTGAGATGTAGAGTCGAGATAATTTTGTTTGTAGTTGTTGTAAATAAAATTAGGAAATTATAATTAACTCTTTTATTTAATTAAGACCTACATCCCTTAACGAACTTGGTTTAGCCCACTGACTTTAAGAAAAACTGTAACAATACTTTCACATCTTCACCGGAACGGCGTATGAAGAAAGTGAGAAGTACCATTGCGATGTTAGATTTACGCATGGCCGAAATTTACACAGTGTGCGTACAACTATGTTATAAGCTGAGCTTTGAAAAGTTGTCAGTTTACCGTGAACAGCATATACAAGCGGGAGATGGGTTTCACCTTGTATCGTCGGCAGAGAAGGGCCGCGAACGCATCATCAACGAAGGTCTGGGTGGATCTCCCAGGAGCTGACGTGGCTACGATACGTAAAATCAGATATTGCAAGGCGGTGCCTCGCTGGTTGCTCGGACCATAGATTGACGGCGAGGTATGGTCCATTGACGGTTACTTCCAACTTTTCTGAAGACCTGCTTA
Source organism: Clitarchus hookeri (assembly GCA_002778355.1). Taxonomy (NCBI): domain Eukaryota; kingdom Metazoa; phylum Arthropoda; class Insecta; order Phasmatodea; family Phasmatidae; genus Clitarchus; species Clitarchus hookeri. The sequence goes on from NQII01003076.1 coordinate 68,254, forward strand.
GTTCTACTTTCAGGATATTCGTCATCCATAATGCAAACAAATCTTAACCGAGTATAGAAAATCATACCAAAGGGACAACGCACCGCATTCGTGCGCACTCAGTATAATAATATTTCGCTTAACAACTATTTCGTACTATGGGTTACCAACACACAAGTATCTTATTTTTAATTAAATTTGAGCTTCGATTATATTTCATTTATAAAAAAAAGTTTTAATTTACGATTAATAAGAATAAAAATAACTGGAAGTGCTATGGTCTCGGTATTTTTGGGTCTGTGAATTCTTCCGCCGGATTTACACAGTCGGCTGTATCTTTCTCGCAACGTCCCTCAAGGATATCCTGCTGCTTATTCCCGACGGTGACTGTAATATTCCGTCGTACATCATCGCCCTCTGCGTCTCACGACTACTCACTTAACTTCATCCTTCCTAGCCCTTTCCCTTTCTCTCCTCTCCACTACACTCCCTAACCTCCTGTAAAGACGTTCCCATTTATTAACGCAATCGTCCGTGCTGCGAACTGCAATTTCTACCAATGACGCCGTCCGTCAGACTGACGGGAGTTACCATCATGTATGGAGGGCGGACATAGCGTGTATGTGTCACTGCAAAAACCCGAAATCAGTTAAAACCAGATTTTTCTACTCAAAACTACTTATCACCAAAGCCCATTCCATTCTTTACAACTTGAATAGTCTATTCACAGTGTCTTCACACTTTGAGAATCAAAACTTTTGAACGATCATCCCATTTATTACGTGTTTGGTTGTTTCCTAAATACTTCATGTGTCACAATCGTTATGTTCTTCTGTTAGCATAAAATTGTTTTAATTTTTGTTCAATTGATATTTTACGATTGACATTTTCTTTTAATTTTATCTACAAATTATAACATTTCACGTATAGTTAATATGAATAAAATTGAGAGAATATAGGCGTGTCAGTAATGCATAGTAAAATATAGTTATCTTGCGAAATATTATTAAACTGAGTGCATATGAAAGTGGTGCCTTGTGCCTTTGGTGTAATTTTTCTATATTTAGATAAGCTTTTTTTGAATGACGCAGGGTAATAGCTTGATAGTAGAACGGTAGAAGGTGGATTATGTATAACCGCCAATTCTACAATTCACGAAGAGATGTTAGGGAGAACAATAACTAATAGAAATAACTCATATATTTACGATAATTGCAGTTTCAACTAGTTAAAACTATTTCTGGCAAATCGATTTTTTTTTTTNGAAATAACTCATATATTTACGATAATTGCAGTTTCAACTAGTTAAAACTATTTCTGGCAAATCGATTTTTTTTTTGCGTATTCGTTATGTTAGGTTAGGTATTGCTTTTAGTTAAATAAGGTCAGGTCTAAGCTAATCATTTAAAATTTGATGTAATTTCATTTTTTGGTTAATTCTTTCCTATATTTCATGACAAAGAATGAGATAGAATACTCTGTATAAAGCCACAACCATTTGTATATAACAAGAGTTGTATATCGGCAGCTCTTTCGAGCGAACATAGTATTCAAAATGCATTAGATTTTCTTACGTTAATGGATGGATGATGTATACGTTTTTACCCCTTGCGATACTTGTTTCCGTTCATTGCAAAGAAACCTCTATAAGAGAAGCATAAGTCCAATTGGTCTGGTGATGTACAAACTTAAAAATGGTTCAGTATTCCCGCAATAAGTCACTGTGTATGACAAAGAAAAAATATATAAATACGTTATTTAGAAAAGCACGGACACTACATAGAATGTGCACGTACGTGATACACGAAAAAGGAAATACTACGGACATATGTTTGACTCAGATCCCGCTCTGACCAATTGCCTTCCAAAGCTGGGGGCAATCCTACGGCGGACCAATTGTACACTCCAGGATGTTAGGTATGGTAGGCTGTCTGGAGCCTATTCGCGATGTATTCACACGTTCTGAATCAAACATTTGAAATATCACGTGTTTGTTTGTTTCCTAAATATGCGGTGTATCGGAAGCGTTTTAAATTTGTGTAAAAACTAACGTACTTTATTTTAGGAAATTAAACTTTTATTTATATTTTATGTATAAATTATGTTATCTAATTTATAATTAATATGAGTGAAAACAGTGAGGATATATTTGTGTTGGTAATGCTTAGTAATATATAGTTCTCATGCAAAATATAATGTAACTGAGTGCGCACGAATCCGGTGCGTTGTCATTTTGGTTTAATTTTCTAGACTTGGTTAAACTTTGTTGTCGTGATGCGAAGGAATATCCTAAAAGTAGATCTTTAACAGGGCTTCGTGGATGTTGGAAATAACCGTGAATGGATTATAATAGAGGCCGTGTTCCTTTTTTTTTTATACAGTCAGCAGTTGTATCTGCTAACGAATGCTCATGTATTTACTGTAGCTGCTGACGAGAGCTGTCTTGGCGTCTGGGTTGGAGGCTACGCNGAAATAACTCATATATTTACGATAATTGCAGTTTCAACTAGTTAAAACTATTTCTGGCAAATCGATTTTTTTTTTTGCGTATTCGTTATGTTAGGTTAGGTATTGCTTTTAGTTAAATAAGGTCAGGTCTAAGCTAATCATTTAAAATTTGATGTAATTTCATTTTTTGGTTAATTCTTTCCTATATTTCATGACAAAGAATGAGATAGAATACTCTGTATAAAGCCACAAGCATTTGTATGTAACAAGAGTTGTATATCGGGAGCTCTTTCGAGCGAACATAGTATTCAAAATGCATTAGATTTTCTTACGTTAATGGATGGATGATGTATACGTTTTTACCCCTTGCGATACTTGTTTCCGTTCACTGCAAAGAAACCTCTATAAGAGAAGCATAAGTCCAATTGGTCTGGTGATGTACAAACTTAAAAATGGTTCAGTATTCCCGCAATAAGTCACTGTGTATGTCAAAGAAAAAATATATAAATACGTTATTTAGAAATGCACGGACACTACATAGAATGTGCACGTACGTGATACACGAAAAAGGAAATACTACCAACATATGTTTGACTCAGATCCCGCTCTGACCAATTGCCTTCCAAAGCTGGGGGCAATCCTACGGCGGACAAATTGTNACATATGTTTGACTCAGATCCCGCTCTGACCAATTGCCTTCCAAAGCTGGGGGCAATCCTACGGCGGACAAATTGTACACTCCAGGATGTTAGGTATGGTAGGCTGTCTGGAGCCTATTCGCGATGTATTCACACGTTCTGAATCAAACATATGAAATATCACGTGTTTGTTTGTTTCCTAAATATGCGGTGTATCGGAAGCGTTTTAAATTTGTGTAAAAACTAACGTACTTTATTTTAGGAAATTAAACTTTTATTTATATTTTATGTATAAATTATGGNTTAAATTTGTGTAAAAACTAACGTACTTTATTTTAGGAAATTAAACTTTTATTTATATTTTATGTATAAATTATGGTATCTAATTTATAATTAATATGAGTGAAAACAGTGAGGATATATTTATTTGGTAATGCTTAGTAAGATATAGTTCTCATGCAAAATATAATGTAACTGAGTGCGCACCTATGCGGTGCGTTGTCATTTTGGTGTAATTTTCTAGACTTAGTTAAACTTTGTTGTCGTGATGCGAAGGAATATCCTAAAAGTAGATCTTTAACAGGGCTTCGTGGATGTTGGAAATAACCGTGAATGGACTATAATATAGGCAGTGTTCCATTTTTTTATACAGTCAGCAGTTGAATCTGCTAACGAATGCTCATGTATTTACTGTAGCTGCTGACGAGAGCTGTCTTGGCGTCTGGGTTGGAGGCTACGCTCCCTGCTGAGACCACTGTCGTGCGGAACGTAGGGCATTCCAAGCAGCTGCAGCAGACGAACAATCATGGCGGTGGCAAACGATAACTCTAACCAAGAAACTGCACTGCCGTTATCTGCAGAAGACGCAAAGACCGTAAGGATAAGTTCGTATTCAATTATTTCCCCCTCTATAGAATGCCTGTAATATAATGGACAAACACATCCGTTAGTAATGACATGACTAAGAACACGTCGGGCATGGAAAGCGCCATTTATTTTAACTGCTGGAACTGCCGCCGTGTGTCCCGCCACCAAGGCCACTGATTAGTTGGTGTTCCTGGACGGTTTCCTTCCGAGCAGTCACCTCAGCGCTGTCAGTAGGAAAAGGAACATGGCCAGAGTATGTGTCGAGTTAGAGGAAAATGTTTAAAAAAATGTTTACCCAGGGCACCACTGCTCAAGAAGGTGAATAGAATGATGGAGGGGGCGGGGATTTTGCCTGGCCTGTTCACTCCCCTGATCTGACACAGATATTCTTATTCTTGTGAAGCCACGTGAAGAGGCTAGTATACCAGACTCCAGTTGACATGTAAGAGGACCACGTGGTGAGTAACATAGTAACCAGCGATGCGATCTGAACAAACCGCGGCTTGTCCCACGGTGTGACAGTCGATGTTACGGCATTACTGCGTATGCATCGTTATATAGGCTGTGCACGGTAAAGTAAGCACTTTTGAGGCCCAAGTTACTTTTTCCCTATCAGTCATTTTTTATCCCGTCCCCATTACTTAAAATAATTTTTACCATGTGTGTAATAAACGCAGTGTGTATATTTCGCCGGACTCGAAAGTTAACGTCTAATTATAAAATACGATATGTGTATTGACTATTATTCCAAATCAGAGGGCCTCCAAAAGTGTTCTCTTTATCATGAACCGCCTATAGGTGGGCGTCACTTCGAGCACTTAACGTTAAGTGTCTTCGACAACCTCGTGAATGCAGTAATAATAATGGCGTGTGGGGAGTGCACGCAGGGCAAGGCGACACCCTCCGAGTGACGGTCTTTCCAGCTGGGACCTGTAGGTGACCGTCATCCCCGGGCATGACAGAAATGATACCCTATAATGGAGCGGCGCTGGAATGCAAGGGTGGGAGAAACGGGAGTATCCCAAGAAAACCCGCTAGCAAGCACGATTCCCACATGCGAAAATCCGGGAGTGAACCCGCCGGGGATCGAACCCAGATCGCCGTGGTGGGAGGCGAGCGCCCTGGCCACTACGCCACCACTGCCCCCGTGAATGCAGTAATTGTCTATCATGTAAAAAATAAAGTAAATAAAATATAAGTAAAAGCTATATTTAACGAAAAATACGATACTTTTATGTTAACAAATGTATAAAACGCTTGTGGTACACCGCATATTTAGGACATAACTAAACACGTCATACATGAGGTGATTTTTTAAAGGTCTGATTCATAAAGTGTGAAGAAACCGCGAATAGGCTATAGTTAGGAGCAGTGATATTTCGCGAAAACATTTCGAGACATGATACAGTCGAAAGCACTATAGGGTCATCCAGCTTCTTTGATTGGCTAACAAATGCTCTGACNACGTCATACATGAGGTGATTTTTTAAAGGTCTGATTCATAAAGTGTGAAGAAACCGCGAATAGGCTATAGTTAGGATCAGTGATATTTCGCGAAAACATTTCGAGACAAGATACAGTCGAAAGCACTGTAGGGTCATCCAGCTTCTTTGATTGGCTAACAAATGTTCTGGCCCGTGTTAACCATTTGCGCACGAATCACGGAGGTTCAGTGTCGGAGTTACTTAGTCCCGAGTGGCTTGGTCAAAGACGGACACGGCACCAGCAGCCAATGGAGGTATAACAACAGCTGAGGTGTGTATATAGTGTTGAAGTCTACTGTGTGCTCCGGTTTTTAGGCGAAAAGTCACTGTTCCTAGGCATAGTAAGTCCCTTGCTGCAACACACGTAAATCAGACCTTCGTTTCTCACTAAGGAAGGGCAGGCTCTTCGCTAAAACCCTCGCTTTATCTCATTCCATGGAGCTCCAGATGCGGACAACTTACACGATAATGGACCNAGGCTCTTCGCTAAAACCCTCGCTTTATCTCATTCCATGGAGCTCCAGATGCGGACAACTTACACGATAATGGACCGAACATTGGGAAGTAACGCAATAGAGCAGTTAGGGTCCAAGTAGTCGGGTCAACTCCCCGTAATTGAGAAGCGCGCTCTGTCGAATTGCTTCAGCCTTTTTTACGCATTACGGGGGAAATAATGAGATTACAGATATGTAAGTACTGTANCGCTCTGTCGAATTGCTTCAGCCTTTTTTACGCATTACGGGGGAAATAATGAGATTACAGATATGTAAGTACTGTTTAATCAATGACCCAGATCGTTATGTTCCGTTCGCACAACCATATTAGGTGTTTGAATCTCGGTACTTGTACACGTGAGCAGTTTTCCTACAATCACAGTCCGTCCACGGTATGTCCACACTTCTTGAAGAAAACGTCGGAAAAATCACGCCATGTGTGACGTGCTTATTTGTTCCCTAAAAAATCATAAATCACAAGCGTTTCATACTTCCATTAAATTTTTTGTATTCAATGAAACACTTTTTGATTATTAACACAAATTAATTTTGGTATTCAATACGAATAGAAAACACAGAACGGAATTATGTTAGTGTTAGGGGTGATTAGATACAGTTATTATGTAAAATATTTGTAAACATAGAAATCGTGTGTGAAGTTATCAATTCTTATAGTTCTGTTTAGGTTTTCACGGATATAATACTGGTAACACATTTCGTTGTGTGTAAAAATATTTTCATCTTTAATCGTCTATCTATCGCAAAAATAAAAACAAATGGTTGTCTTATTGCAGTCGTTTTTCAGGACTGGTTTACGGTTTTTTTAAAAATGGTGGATGTATACGTAGGGAACATCCCAAAAGTTTAACTTAAGACGTAGTAAGAAAAGTTATAAATAACCAATAATAGACTATATTTCTTCAGCATCTTACATTCAGCATAATAGAAAAATAAGAGGAAATATTACTCTCTGTGTGTGTATGGGCTATTCACGGTAAAGTGAGCACTTTTGAAAGCTCTCTCATTTGGAATAATATCCAAATAAATATATTTAATTTTAGTCTAAGACATTAAATTCCAAATGCGGTGGAATAAACACACAATGATCATTACTTCCATGATGATAGTTATTTAAATAGGTGTTTAAAAATTGGCTGAAATAAAATGGTAACTAGGACCTCAAAAGTGCTCACTTTACCATGAACAGCCTATACGGGAGAGGTATGGCGAACATCTTATCATCTCAGAACTGCTCAGACCGTGGAGATTGCACGAGGAATGCAATCCTTACATGTGGGCACAGTAACGTGGACGAAGTGGAATCGTCTTGCATAAACCATGGAAGTGACTGCCACAGCTACCTTCCTGGGGCTGCGGTGGTCGTGTAGCTAGAGCGCCGCCCACCCTCAGGTAACTAAAAGAACAAGAAGAATGCAGTACGCGATATATACAACAAGCGAACCGGCCCGGCTTCGCCCTGTAACAATTTAGTTTTTACAGCGATACTTTGAAAGACAAAAATGGTTACTGTGGGTCATCCTTAAAAGATAAACATTTGCTATCACGGACGTTTCTGTAGACCTTTGTGAGAGCTACAATTCTGTTGGACATTAATATGATGTTTCTCTTGTGGTTTAGTCAGCGCAAGCCATGTATGCGCCCTAAAAGGGGTTTTTTTACGACTTGATTACAAACGGTTATACATTTCTCTACTATCCTTACATAAAATTAAAATGTATTATACACCAAAACATTTTGCAAGAAATTTTCTAAATGATGTTGAAAACCGCATAAAAATCCATCAAGTAGTTTATAAGTACTAAGCGAATAAACAGACAGACGCTGATAGAGATGCGTTAAGAACACTTTAACGTTAGAAAACATTCAAATTTACTTTTCCAAGGGGAAACACACCTTCGAATCCTCTCTTTTTGGTCAATCCGTCGTTTATTTAACAACTTCTCAAATGTGAACTAGCCAGTGGGGGATATTTGAGCGTTGCGTAACAACGGGTGTTTTCAAAGCCGGTGGAGCTGAAGAAGGCCGGATGTGGAATGCAAGGGGAAACAGGAGTACCCCGATAAAAACTTTCGGTAGACGGCAACGTCCACCATATTTCCCACATGCGAAAATCCGTGTTTGACTCCGCCGTTAGCTTAACTCTATTCGCCATTGAGGAAAGACTAATAAAAGGGAATCAACATTTGTGGATGGCCACTAACAAAGAAAATAAGAATTTTTTTTCTTAATTATGCTCTGTAGCTGCCCTTGGATTCTTGTAAAATAACTTTCGCTAAGTATACTTAAAATGAATTAAGAGTAAAGCATTCAGTTTCCCTAGTTAATTTTTTTTTTTTTGCGGTTTGGTTTATTTTATTTGTGCATTACATAAACAGTAAAATTTTGTTTGTAGGATGTAATTTCCCAAAAAAACGTGAGACCTGAAAACATTTTATGTTAGGAGAAAGTAGTCACAGTTAGGCCTAATGTCTACACGTTGAACAGTACTTAGCACAAATATAAAATAATGCTTTTCGTAGCCAATGCTTTTAAGCACGTTCTTTATCAATGGGCCGAGCAGGGGGGACTCTTGAAATTATTTTGTATTTCAAAACTCTTTACTTTCCATTTAAGTAACGATGCACTAAAGTAGTATTATATTAGTGGACTACAGAAAATAATCTTTCATCAGGCACTACAATCATAATAATTACTCTGGTTGTCTGTAATAAGTGTTACTAATAATATTAAATAAATGCTTTTAATGTTTGATTTTGTGAATATTTATTTCAGCAACGAAAGATGTAATCATTACAACAGTTCTTCACTCCAGACCATTCTACTTTAGCTAAAGAGCGCAGCGCTGGAGAAAAGTGCTGGAACGTATGCATGGACATTGTCTGAAGTGTCCTGGGAGTAGCACGTTCACTAGATATACTCTAGTGCATACATACTCTCGTATTATATTACAAATGTACACAAGTAATTTGTACCCCTTATATAATTGTTCTTCTCTTAGAGTGTTTCGTTAATAAAATTAATCATGTGCACATTGTCTACCTTGCATTGTCTTAATGTGATAAATTATAAGATTACTTATTTTTATATTGAATCGTACCAAGTACGCGCCCAGGAGTGGGATTGTAATGTTTGTAAATACCTTAAACCTTAACTGTGTGGGAATTATTTTGCGACACCTTGTAATTTTATTAAATAACCAAGTAGATGAGAATTTTGCATTTTTTGACAATTTCCCGTGTTTGTGAAATTATAAAATAATATTTTATTTATATAAGAATACTATGTTCTATGTAGGAACTATTGTAAGTGTTTTAAATATTGTATACATGATGAAGCAGCTAAGGCAGGCCACCTGAATAACACTGTCAAATTCAGTGGTAGACGAAAATGTTTCAGACAAACGTTGCTTGGGCCCAAAGTGCTAATAACTTTATAGTGATCATTTCCCCGTACATGCGAGATTCCGTGCGCCACCGCACGGAACAATGGGGCCATTAGTTTGTGCTGCACTGTCGTAGCGGTCAGACACATTCTTCGTGACGTTATCCTAACTGGCACGATGTACACGAAAGGCAGGAAGAGTTGACGTGGTTTCCATTTGTGACTAATGCATCCGCAGCGTTAGAGCAGCAGTGCGACCGTACGCCGAGAAACATCCTGATCGCGCCACACCGACACGATCTGTCTTTGCGGTCACAATAAAACCAGCTCAAGAAACTGGAAGAGTTGAAAAGGAAAGACGCCAACGACGGAAAACAGCAACTGACGAGGGAAATGCAATTAACATCTCATTTGCGGTAGCACACAGTTCACAAGTCAGCGCGAGGCAGCTCGGACGTGAGAGTGGGATCAGTCGACGGATAATTCTGCGAATATTACACAGCAACAAATGTCATCCTTTCAACGTCTCACTACAACAACAGCTACGTGGAAATGACTTTCTACGTCGGGTACAGTTATCCGAATGGTGTCTACGAAAACTACAAACCGATGACACGTGCGTGACCAAGATTTCGTTTGCCGACGAAGCGTCGTTTACAAAACGCGGGGCAGAGTAACCTTCGCAACATGCACTACTGTACAGCTGACGACCCACACTGGCTGAGAGACGTAGATAAACAGAGACCATGGTCTGTAACCATGTGGTGCGGTGTCGTACATAATCACCTAACTTGTCACTATTTTATTGATAGGGCACTAAATAGCATCAAGTATTTACAGTTCTTAACAGAAGTGCTACCGCAATTATCAGAAGACATCCCGCTGGACATAAGGCAATCCACGTGGTACCAACACGACGGATGTCCCGCTCATTCTCCGCAGAAAATTACAACGGTTCTTAAGATGATTTTCGGTGGTTGTTGGATCGGTCTTTCTGGAAACACTAAGTGGCCTGCACGTTCCCCAGACTTAACTACTATGGACTTTTATCAGTGGGGAACATCAAAGCAACAGGTCTACAAAGACCCACCGACGTCTCCCGAAGACATGAAAGGCCGTATAACACGAGCTTGTTCTGCGATAAGTCCATAAGAAATTCGACGTACGGTATTGTCCGGTCAGAATCGCTTTACAGTATGTAACAATGCACAAGGTCATCAAATTTGGATACCTGATACAGTAATAACATAACAAAGGAAGCGTAGCCTGAGTTCAACAAACGCCGGCTACAGGACGACTACAGTCGCTACAGGATGCACACAGTTGTTACAGGACGGCTACAGTCCCTATAGGATGGCGCTACGTCGGCCCATTGTTCTGTGCGGTGCAGTTTGCTTCGTCATTGACCTTCAGCCATCTTGAATGACCGGCAGGTGTCATCGTATTTATTACATATTCATACAAACTGTCGAGGAGTGTTAATAAGCATTATCATTCCATTTAAATTAACGAAGTTGTCCTCTGTACCCTTCCACGTGCGGGGAAATTATCACTATGAATCTATTAGCGTCTTGTACCCAAGCAACGTTTGTCTGAAACATTTTCTTCTACCACTAAAATTAGCAGTGGTTTTCAGGTGGTCTACCTTAAGTGCCTCATACTTTATAATGTGGTAACGAATGTGTTATATCTGTTGTATATCTACTGCGATACTTCTTAAGACTTCAAACACTACTAGTATATGCTGTTCACGGTAAAGTGAGCACTTTTGAAAGCGCTGCTTAAGCTCTAATTGTACGCGCGTTGCGTTTTCTTCCGCCATATGTTCTTGAGTCGGTCAAGAAAAACTGTGAGATTAATAGCGAAGTAAACATTTTACAAATTTTCTATTTCTTACTCTTATATGTAGGGGCAGTGATATTTCGCGAAAAGATTTCGAGACAAGATACAGTTCAAGGCACTGTAGGGTCGTCCAACTTCTTTGATTGGCTAAACAATGTTCTGGTCCGTGTTAACCGTTTGCGCACGAATCACGGAGGGTCAGTGTTGGAGTTACTTAGTCCTGAGTGGCTTAGTCAAAGACGGACACGGCACCAGCAGCCAATGGAGGTACAACAACAGCTGAGGTGTGTATATAGTATTGAAGTCTACTGTGTGCTCCGATTTTTACACGCGAAAAGACACTGGCCCTACTTATATTCATTAGGGAAAACATTAAGTAACACAAGTAATTTCAGTATTCGCAAATGTTTACTTAATACGTCTAATAAAATGCTAAGTCGTGGAACTTCTTTCCCTCAGTCGTTTCCAACCTTACCGGTCACATGACACTCAGTTGTCCAATTAAAATATACACAGGTAGGTGAGTCACATTTTTCAGAGGTTGATTAAAGAAGCACTCGTTTTACCGTGAACAGTCTCGGATACGTTGTCTCGAGGAACAACAAATACAGGCAAAAGAGCGCCGGGGAGAGTGAGTGAGAGAGAGAGAGAGAGACACTCACCCAGTCCAAGGCAGCACCCTGGCGGAGCCCTCGAAGCTGGAGCTGCGGACCTCGTACTTGGACTTGGCCTGGTCCCCATGGTGATGCTGGTGCAGGATGACCTTCCTGCCCCGGCGAGGGGCTAGCCCCGCCCGCTGCCGGACGCTCATGCCTCCGCCGCGAGGCTCACATGGCGTCCTCGTCGTCTTCCGAGGTCACCGCACAGTCGTCGCGAGTTCCCCTCACGCAGCAGTCTTACACCCGCGCGCCGTGCTTCTCAACACGTCACCCGAGAGTCCCACGACAGGCAATCGTCATCGGCGAGGCTGGGGATGCTGTGATTACACCCGTCCGTTCACCTGGTCCGGAACAACATAGACTTTCCGCGGTTGTCTGAGCACTTTTGAAAGCAACCTTTGAAAAATGCCACTGTCCCTACTCAATGTATACGTTAACGAGCGCACTGACTGCCATGCGCCCGGTTAAGTTGTTAACGATACAGAGAAAGTGGTCTCGTGTCTTAACATTGAATTTAAAATGTTCGTTAAACCTGTGTGAGACCTGAAATTATGNATACAGAGAAAGTGGTCTCGTGTCTTAACATTGAATTTAAAATGTTCGTTAAACCTGTGTGAGACCTGAAATTATGCATTTCCATTTCTAAACTTTTTTAATAAGATTTTTTAAAAAATTCTAAATTATTTACTTTCATAATAATTCCATAGTTTCATTTGACTGACGCATAAATAAAGTGATAAGTAGAGACCTGAAAAATTTGTGAGTTCAATGACCTTCAGGCTAGACTCTACAGTCATATGTAGAATTATGCTGATATCAACTGCGCATTGGTTGNATACAGAGAAAGTGGTCTCGTGTCTTAACATTGAATTTAAAATGTTCGTTAAACCTGTGTGAGACCTGAAATTATATATTTCCATTTCTAAACTTTTTTAATAAGATTTTTTAAAAAATTCTAAATTATTTACTTTCATAATAATTCCATAGTTTCATTTGACTGACGCATAAATAAAGTGATAAGTAGAGACCTGAAAAATGTGTGAGTTCAATGACCTTCAGGCTAGACTCTACAGTCATATGTAGAATTATGCTGATATCAACTGCGCATTGGTTGTCTGCTGTCACAGTGGTAGGCGACAATTGGACACCGTTCTCCAGGAGGTGTCAAACACCGCGTGGACCAATGGCTAAAGTTATGTAAACGTACGTGTTTTGAATTCTAGCTTGTTCCAAAATGAATCCGCGAATTCTTCAGGTCCCTAGTGATAAGGCATATGGCAAAGTAAATGTTATATCTGATGGAAGACTATACAATATACATGCAAGTAAATCTTAAGCAGGATTTTCAAAGGTACTCAGTTTAACGTGAATGGCCTATAGAATAAATTCCAAATCTGTAGTAATATGTATGGTTCCGTATCAGTGAAACTTTGAAAAGGTTTCAACCAAAACCACTAATGTATTGGTGTTTCACAATGAATTCCACTGAACCTCCCCACAGCAACCCGGGAACTTGTCTATCTACTAGAGGCCGCATTTTTAGTCACGAACATTTGCATTTGATTCGACAACACCGTTTTATCGCTGGAAAGGCGTTATCCGATATTTGACAAGTGAAAAGAGGTGTGATCACAAACAGAACAAAAATATCCGGAGTTCAATCGGTTATCAGGTTTTAACATGGATTTTCCGTTGTACGTTAGCTACATAGCGATACATAGGCGTCCATAATTATCTTCTCGAATACTTGTTTAATCTCGCTGCTAATGTTTGCATGCCCTGTGCTGTATTTGTAAGAGGCCAGTTTGAAACTATAAACAGGCCTGCATAGGATTCTACNCTAATGTTTGCATGCCCTGTGCTGTATTTGTAAGAGGCCAGTTTGAAACTATAAACAGGCCTGCATAGGATTCTACCAGTCTAGTTACAAGTATTTGGGATTAGCTCATAGAGTTACAGACGGAATAAAGTAAATGTAATGGGATTTTTCAAATGCCCAACAGTTTAAAACTATTAACGACACCTACTAAACCATTGCGTTTTGTAAACTATGACATTCTCTATTTTTTACTAAATAGTTAAAAACTCCTATAGCGTTTTAAAAAATCCCGTTACTCGTGTAGTTACATGTTGGATTACTTGGTATACGCAGAAACCTTGTAAAAGTTATCACAACTTTCTGTAAATAATACCGATTTATATCTCACCAGGTTAGCTTCCTTTCTGGTTATATCAAAATATGGGGGAAGACAACTATTAAGTGTTTCACGGTCAATTCAGCACTTTTAAAATCAACGTTTGAAAAATGTTACTGCCCCAAACTGCACATGTTTAACGGGCACGCCAAATAGCGAGTTCCTTGTAAAGTTGGTAACGACAGAGGGAAAGTAGTTCTATGACTTAACGTTTAATTAAAAGTGGTGGGTAAAAATTTGTGAATAATAAAATTATTATAATTTTTTTAATGTATATAAGTGTATGAATTTAAACATTTTAAAAAAAATTTGCTTTTCTAGTATTTGCACATTTATAAATGAATGACACATGCAACTAAGTGAACAGGTCCATGGCTTTATAAATTATACATATGGCGGAATAATACATGTGTANTAATGTTTGCATGCCCTGTGCTGTATTTGTAAGAGGCCAGTTTGAAACTATAAACAGGCCTGCATAGGATTCTACAAGTCTAGTTACAAGTATTCGGGATTAGCTCATAGAGTTACAGACGGAATAAAGTAAATGTAATGGGATTTTTCAAATGCCCAACAGTTTAAAACTATTAACGACACCTACTAAACCATTGCGTTTTGTAAACTATGACATTCTCTATTTTGTACTAAATAGTTAAAAACTCCTATAGCGTTTTAAAAAATCCCGTTACTCGTGTAATTACATGTTGGATTACTTGGTATACGCAGAAACCTTGTAAAAGTTATCACAACTTTCTGTAAATAATACCGATTTATATCTCACCAGGTTAGCTTCCTTTCTGGTTATATAAAAATATGGGGGAAGACAACTATTAAGTGTTTCACGGTCAATTCAGCACTTTTAAAATCAACGTTTGAAAAATGTTACTGCCCCAAACTGCACATGTTTAACGGCCACACCAAATAGCGAGTTCCTTGTAAAGTTGGTAAAGACAGAGGGAAAGTAGTTATATGACTTAACGTTTAATTAAAAGTGGTGGGTAAACATTTGTGAATAATAAAATTATTATATTTTTTTTATGTATATAAGTGTATGAATTTAAACATTTAAAAAAAATTTTGCTTTTCTAGTATTTGCACATTTATACATGAATGACACATGCAACTAAGTGAACAGGTCCATGGCTTTATAAATTATACATATGGCGGAATAATACATGTGTATACAAGTAGATATTTAGCATGGTTTTCAAAAGTTCTCAATTTACGGTGAACAACTTATACCTTGACCTCATAAAAAGGGAACATTTCTCTGTGCTGAGGTAAATGTTCACTGCCCGGGCTGATAATATCTCCCTCAATTAATGAAAATGCAAATGATTGCATACAAATGGACCTGCAGAAAATCGCTATTACCAGACTAATGGCTTTTTTTTTAATTGTTTTCCACTTTTTACAGAATATCTGCAAACGGCTCGTCTTACACGTGAAATGTGTGAAAGAAGACAGGAAATATGATTAAAATAATATTGAAATGCAATTTAGCCCCTATATGATAAGGTACAGTTTACTTGTTAAAAGGTTTTTTTCCGACCAAAGCATGGAAAAATTCTGCACTCTGCTGAATGTTATTATTTAAGAAGAACCTGGGAAAATATTAACATTACCAACTGCAAAATCTAAATTTCTTTGGAGACCATCCACACAGTTAAAATATATAAACGAAAAATAACTTAAACATGCGCTAAAGTCGATCATTTTAATAAATAAGCTAGTAGGACGTATCATTTTGTGGTTAGGTAACTGAAATTTGCAGCAAATTGACTAGTACATTGTTCTTTCAAAATTCATTACCATCTCGACAATTCTACATTAATAAAAATAACTCTCACAGTAGAATTAAGAAATGAAATGTATTACATTTAGTTGGCTAAATTATTAAATTAACCGNAATAAAAATAACTCTCACAGTAGAATTAAGAAATGAAATGTATTACATTTAGTTGGCTAAATTATTAAATTAACCGACAACTATGTCTAAATTATTTTCAATAAAGTAGCATTAATAGAGACTAAGCTGGTGAGTGAATTAGCTTTCTTTCGTACTTCATAATAATACAAAGGTCCTTCATTTAAATTTTCCACGTAGGGACAATCTTCCAAGGATAGAAAAACGTCACTTGTTATAAATATAAACGAAATTTGCATCTGTATAGCTGAAAATCAGAAAGTAAATTTTTGCTATTTTTAATCAAATCAAGCAGGCGCTCAGCATTTTCTCACGCAGCGGACGGTGGATTTGTGTTCGTCACGACCACAACGTAACAGGGACAGCTTCAATTGGTAAATCTGGGAAACTCCGGAACTAAGGGTGACCACTGGAGTTCAGCCAATTAAACTTCAAAGTGAACACGGGCGAGTTTACTCGGCGCGTCGTTCGGCGACGATGTTGCGTCCCAGCCAGCCACGCGGTTTCTCCGCACTTTCGTTGTCGAACCTTNCCACGCGGTTTCTCCGCACTTTCGTTGTCGAACCTTCGAGAAATCATCCCACGTACGACATGATTGGCCGTTTCCTAATTATGTCAGTTACCACAAGCGTTTTGTACTTTCATTAGCATTTTATATATTAATTGTGTTATCTGATAGGGAACTTATATCAATAAAAACGGATAGAATAAATGGGTGTATTGCTGATGCCTAGAGACCTGAAAAATTCGCNATAGGGAACTTATATCAATAAAAACGGATAGAATAAATGGGTGTATTGCTGATGCCTAGAGACCTGAAAAATTCGCGAGTTCAATGACCTGCAGGCTAGACTCTGCAGTCTTGTGTACAAATATGCTGATGTCAACTGCGCATTGGTTGTCTGCTGTCACAGTGGTAGGTGACAATTGGACACCTTTCTCCAGGAGGTGTTTAACACCGCGTGTACCAATGGTTAAAGTTATATAAACGCACGTGTTTTGAATTTCAGCTTGTCCCAAAATGAATCCGCGAATTTTTCAGGTCTCTACTNATAGGGAACTTATATCAATAAAAACTGATAGAATAAATGGGTGTATTGCTGATGCCTAGAGACCTGAAAAATTCGTGAGTTCAATGACCTGCAGGCTAGACTCTGCAGTCTTGTGTACAAATATGCTGATGTCAAATGCGCATTGGTTGTCTGCTGTCACAGTGGTAGGTGACAATTGGACACCTTTCTCCAGGAGGTGTTAAACACCGCGTGTACCAATGGCTAAAGTTATATAAACGCACGTGTTTTGAATTTCAGCTTGTCCCAAAATGAATCCGCGAATTTTTCAGGTCTCTACTNTAAAGTTATATAAACGCACGTGTTTTGAATTTCAGCTTGTCCCAAAATGAATCCGCGAATTTTTCAGGTCTCTACTGATGCCTTGCAAGAAAAAATTCTATTGCAAAATATTATTGCACTGAGTGCGCACGAATGCCACCATGCATCGTCCCTGCGGTGTAATTTTATATTCTTGGTTAAGGTTTATTCTACTCAGGTTGGCAAGTTTAATGCTTTTAGTTTGGCAGCTTAAAATTATCGCCACTAAGTAAGCGCTAGTGTCACATGTGTACCGGATTTTTTTTTAATTTTCTAAGTTAAAAAAACAAAATAATTACAATACTCTTAAATCAAATACAAAATAAGTACTTAACTAAGTTAAATCTTTCTCTTATATTATTCACATAGCTTAAAATTTTTCTATGAGGTTTAATGGCAATGGTGATTTCATGTTATTGTGATGGTTTGATTGAACTGTGTCCATTGCCGACCATGAGACTAAATATAAATCTCGCACACACACATAGAACTCAGCAAGACAAATGACGAAAAAACATTTTACAACACAACAGACAGATAATTAGTAANTCGCACACACACATAGAACTCAGCAAGACAAATGACGAAAAAACATTTTACAACACAACAGACAGATAATTAGTAAAGGCTGTTTCCTTTCAATGAAAAAGTATATATATAATTGAAACGACAAAAACGATAGACGAACAACTTAGTATTACAAAACAGGACAGGCAATGGAAGGAAATCAAAAGGAAAGACAACACGATTACGAAAACGAAAACACCGCACGAGTGAACAATACAGTGCAGTGACCTCTTNAAATCAAAAGGAAAGACAACACGATTACGAAAACGAAAACACCGCACGAGTGAACAATACAGTGCAGTGACCTCTTTGGAATACTAGTGCTTATCTAGCGGCGGAATATTTGCCTATGGCAAACTCTTTCGTAAGAAAACTCGTTTGGTTCCTAACCTTTGTAGAATTAACATCATGTTGGTCAAGCTTTGATTGCATGAGGCGGAGGAACAGTTTTAATGCATAACTTAAGCAGGGCTTCAGAAAAGTTGGAAGAAACCGGGAATGGAATATGTATGCACCTCTTTTTTCGTCACTCCCCCACACCCCCCTTTTTTTTCTCATTTAAGTAGTAAATTTCTAGAGCGTCCGTTGGCCACAAATATGACAATTTCCTATATGGTCCTGATGGTTCCTTTTTAGCTTTTTCTATGGAATGACAAATGATTTGTAGGTTCAAAACAGCGTCAAGGCCGTTTAAACGCATGTTTAAAAATCACTCCATGTACAAAGTTTCCGTTCTCCACAAGCATTAATTAGAATTCAATTCTTTTAAGGGTTAATCTTGGTTTCAGAAGGCTCTGGTGTCTACAGATAATGTTCATTACCAACTGTAACGTCTACACCAACATTCGTACAGCCACATTAATAAGTACACTCCACGTACATTTGTCGCTGTTTCCCGACAATCGATGTGCACGCACAAGGAACTGTTTGGAAATTGCCCACCTATTTGTGAGGCTTCCTCTAGTTTACGATACAATTTTAGATGTGAGTGCTTTGTTTATTATAGGCCGCTTTCTGTAAAATTTTACGTAATTCTAAGGGACAAGCGCAAAATCTATAAATACTAAAACTCGGAAATCTTCCTAGAAGCAAATAAATCGCTTAAAATTGTGCTAACCACTACAGATCAGGAGATTTGCGGACTCATTCGGCAACAAGCTAGACTGCACAGTCCTTTGTGCACTTGAGCCTCAGCTGGTTGTTCATTGGCTGTGGCTCCAGTTTAACCACTGATCAGATGGCACGGGATTCGGTCTTTGTTTTCCCGACAGGCTCGTTATTGGTCGAAAGTGGTCCGGGGCGTTTTCAAAAAAACTGCGCTCCAATAGAAGCAAAACTCCATGATACATGCGGCTAAAGTTTAACTTGTCCTTAAACGAACTCTCAAAATTCCGGGTCTCTTACTAATCAGTACTGAAAGAAAAATGGTTTTGGAGCGCTTCGGAAGTAATTCTTTCTCTAGAAAATGTGAAATAGTGGGAATAATGTATGCTTATGTATTGACATAGAAAATGTTTTAGTTCAACTACTCGAACAAAAATTTCAAACCGAATTTGGGGAGAAGGGTAGAGAAAATTTTTCATGTTTTTAAGGTGTATTCCGTGTGCTGCGAACATTTTACATGTTTTCTGCGTTTCTACTTTAGGTATTTATAATGCATCTATCATATGTTTACATCTGAATTAGGAGTTCTGATAACGTGCTTTTTGTAACACCGCAGGTGACAAAGAGACTCTTAGTGGCCTATTTCTTTGACAATAAATATCAACGTAGAAAAAAATTTAATGTATGAGACTTTAAACAAGACAATTAAGTTGAAATTAGCGTTTAAAGGAGCGTGGTTATGCACGAAAATGCTATTGTCAGACCTTCTTATTATTACAAGCTCCAGAAAACAAGAAGAGATAGGAAAAGGAACCTAATTTCAAATACAAGTATATATTTAATGCGTACGGTAAAAACTTGTAGATTCATAAAAATATTATTTCGTAACTATTTGGCTTCATGTATTTGAATTTATTTATATATGTACTTTGTCGTGGCCAACTTAAATTTCCCACAGTAGTTTCGTGATGTAGTCAGATACAAAAAATTATTAAATAAATACATTTGTGTAAGTTTAAGAAAATTCAAATTTTTTAAATGCACAACTGCAATAAGTTGCACGTATCATGACGCCGACGTTTCCAGTAATAACTCTTCCTACAATCAACTTCGTATATTTGGGATTAAATACTTGTCCATGAAATAGTTATTTGAAGAAAGAATTTAAGAGTTGTGTTAAAATTATCCCTAGAACATTACATGAATCGCTGAAAATCGGAGGTACATGATCAAATTCAAAACGATTTCAAACCACCTTTGATTGATGTTCTCGCAGATTTTCTGGTCGCTGATCCTGGACCGTGTGGAAGATGATATCGGATCAAGTCGTGGCCTTCGTTTGTGTAACTGGGCGTAAGCACTAGGCGACTTTCAATCCTTCCACACCGTGATATCGCGTCAGAGTGTTGTTCTCGTCAACGGGAGTTTATCCGGGGGCCTTTATCCACAAGTTGGCAAACTGTGGCTCAGCCGGTAAACAATTCTAAACGGCAGCGTGAGCAAACCTCGACAGAAACACGATGACGTGGGAGATAGGTGTGTGTTTACGACGCAGTGCGAACGACGATGGATAATCCAGAACCACGTTGCATGACCCCCCCCCCTCCACCGGCCCCACACACCTCAATCACCGGTCAATGCTAAGGCTCGAGGAGATCGTATAAAGCCACCAAACATGGTTGCCGGGTCGTAAACTCTCATTTTTTGTCATGGACGACCACTGACGAATCACCAGCTACCGTATACGGCCCTCAGTGACTGCGATTAAAGTTTCCCCAGGTTTTAACTGTTTTACTGCATTTCATTCTGCCCCAGCCCATTCTGACTATAATACCTACCACTTAAGACAAGTTTAATTTTACGATATTTTTTGTTGAAGACCGACGTGATCAGAAGTTCATGTTGATCGCAACAACTAACCCTTTAATTTCCTACTGATAAAATATTTTAACCAGGATGATTTCGAAAATGCTACTGTATTCCCTTACCTATCTGTATAATATTTTTAATTGTATTAATTGAAAAAGAATTATACGTAAATTGTTCAGGTGTCATAACTACTGATAGGTAACGTTACTAATTAGAAGTGTAGATTCAAACTTTGGAAATTTTTCTTATTCCATGTTTAAACAATTAAGTAATCAAATAATTCAATGCAACTATTTGGAACGAGTCTTAATATAAATAAGCGTTTGTTTCCGTTTGATTATTATAATGCTTGTTGTTCCATTTAACTTCACATAATAAAGAAAATTACCAAACTAATTAAATATGATCAATACTTCTTTCGATCTTGCGCGTAATAAACAGCCTTAGAAAGTTATAATTTTTATGTTTCGTATAAGTTTGAATATAGGATTTTTGCTTATACCGTCTCGCAACAAATACTGCATAGTACTTAGAAAATATTGGTAATTTTTTAACCTAAATGTTTTGGTTATTTTTAATGACGACTTTAAATGGATTTATGGCATCTGCAGGGCCCAGTTCTAAGTGCTAGCGTCTAACTCTTTCCTTGGAAGCTGTTCGGGTACAAACGTAAATATCACGTGATGCCTACGCAGTGGCTTGTTTGTAACTCATTACTGTTATATCAGAGCAACAATTCATTCATAATCACACCTTGATATCACGTAAGTGTAAAGTATTATTTAATTTGCATTAATATCAAGAACTTACAAAAACCTTCTCATGAAATTCGCCAGCGCCAAGTCGCAAACAACGATTCAGTGCGGTTAAAAAAAATTTAAAAAACATATGTTTGGCACATTTTACCAGTAGTTTGAACAGTGCAATCAAGCACAGTCGCTGTTTTAATTAATCAAATACTTTCTTAGAAGTGAAATTATATTTTCCTCACACATGTGTTATTATTTCGCCTGCATATTTTGTTTTCAGTAATAACAGAGTTTTGTTTTTAATTTACTTGATCCTAAATGGAAATAATACCTACACGTATGTTTGGAACTTTTCTCAAACATATTTGGTCGGCTATAACATTGTTCTCGGTGTAACATAATTCGATCAAAAAAAAGGTTTAAGGTAAAAATGAGCTGGGTTGTTTATTGATGACAGGTGCCTCTAGCAAGCAAGACGTTGGGTGAATATTTCGGTACACTGATCATAAGAGAGTGATAATTTTCAAAATAAATTTTTATTCAAAATTATTGTGAAACTTGTAAATATGTATGCCGTCACATAACTTTCGTTGTCTGATATTAAACATTTGGAAAATACAATTTAATAAAATTAAAGTGCTGTTTCTTTGACGTAACATAAATCTTGTAATATGTAATGAGCTGTAACGTTACACCAACTGTTATATTACTTTGAAATGGGCCTTCCACGTCGCCTTATACAAATTGGGCAAGCGCCCGCATGGTATGCCACCCGCATTACCTCCGTGGCCGCCTGGCTGCGTGCGTTAAATCTCCCGGCTCACAAGAGGATGGATCATTTCGCACACACGACGCCTCCAAGGCCAACACGAGAAAGGCGAGAAAATGAACCTTACATTCCCTGCTGAATCAACGAGCGAGACGCAAAGCACGGCAGAACAAAGCCAGTTGAATTATTTCACGGTATTTAGGGGAAAAAAACGCACCGTGGGAATCACTTTTTAGTTGAAATCACAGAGACGCTAAAGCGAGTCTTAGGTGTCCACTCACGCTAAAGAAAGAGTCACGCACGTGACAAGGAGGCTGGACTAATGACAGTTCGCCGTATCAAATTACGAATACCGGATAGGTTAATCAAATAGTTATAAACCCAATGCGGTTTTAGAGGTATGCAAAGACACTCGGCGTAAAACTTGAAGCTGAAGTGCTACTGGAACATCTCGTAGTTCGCGAATAGTTTGAATGCTGGTAACCACCATGCACAGGAGTCGTTTATATAGTGTATAATTTTGATTAAAAAATTGTCAAATTGTTGCGAGAAATTAAGTATATAAACCAAAAATCAGTTAATAATTTATTGTCTTAAAACTAACATAATAATTATTATTACCACTGTATGATATTAAAGTTTATGTGTGGGGAGCGAAATTAATATTTTATAACATAATTTGTAACCAGTAGCTTTCAAAAAGATGAAATAAAATTAACGTTAGCAAGTATTTTAATATTTTTTTTATTTTTTACTATTGAAATTGTTTCATTTTTAAAACAATCATTTTGTTGTGTACTTATTTTATGAATTATATATGTTATTACAATTAGAAAAACAGCCAACTACTTTTCATTTCATAAATATACATTAAGTCAACTACTGCGGATATCTAATGATTTTCTTAAATAAGCATATATATAATCAATAAAACAAAAGCCATCGAGATATATTAATTAGTTCGAAAAAATTTGTGGAACAGCGAAACCTTTCTCTATCCCTTTATCTTTTCTCTACGTGTGTTGACAAATTTCTTTGGGTTGCCAAGTCAGAAAAGACATCACTTCCACTACACACATCAGGCAACCTACTTTGGATACTCATTGTGCCTATTGCACGACCAGTTACATTTGTCGATAGTTGATGCACACTCAAACTCTTAGCTTCTTCAATATAGTATGCCCACGGTGTTTACACACTTACTGTGTAAAACATATGAACAGTCACCCCACGTTTGAACGGACGACTGACGAGAATCATTAAACGTGACAGACGTGCAACCCTTTCTCAAATTGGCGCAGATTGGATTTGTGGACTGCCCTGCAGGATTCATGGTGTGAATTGCCTCATGCATACCTTCAGACATTAGTCGAGTCCATGCCACGTCGTCTTGCGACACTTCTGCGTGCTCGGGGGGCCCTACACGAAATTACGCAGGTGTACCAGTTTTTTTGGCTCTTCAGTGTATATGGATTTATGGTGAGCACTTTTTGAAATGGTCTCATTTGGGAGAATAGCCAATATACGTTATTGCAGCCTTACACGTTAACTTATCAGTGCAGTGAAATACATACACTGTGTTTATTACATACATGATAATATTTATTTTAAAAAATGATGGAAAGATAAGCAAAATGGCTCATAGGCAAAAAGACACTAGAATATCGAAAGCGATCACTTTACCGTGAATAGCAAATACTTTAAACACTGTAACTATTTCACCAGAATTCAAATTATTCAAATCTTTTAAAAAATGTAATGCAAGAGTCCATTTTTAATCAAAACATAGCCGTATTTCCATTCTGCACGTTACAGAGAGAACATAATAAAAAAACAAAATTATCAAGCAATATCATTGTCATAATTACGCTGATTGCATATTTAAAAATTCAGTCACGAAAGTAATTTTAAAACACAAATTAATGCGCATAAAATATATTATTAAAACTATTTTTTATCATTATTACCTATGTTTATTAGATACAAATATAATAATTATTATGATAGTCTTGCATTGTGAAGGGGGAAGGGTTGTAAATGTTCGTTCTGGCATCCAGAATAAATAAAGGGGCCATGGTGGTGTAGTGGTTAGACTACTCGCCTCCCACATAAGCGAACCGGAATAGATTTCAGTCGGTGTCGCTCCTGGATTTTCGCATGTGGGAATCGTACCGGACGATGCCGCTGGTCAGCGGGTTTCCTCGGGGATCTCTCGTTTCCCCCACCCTTTCATTCCTGCGCTGCTCCATACTCACCTCGCTTCACCCTCACCGGCTCTCAAGACCTCGATGTTAAGAGTCGACCAAAATCTCTCTACTCATTCACTCACCCGAATGAAAAAAGAAAACGCTTAAAATTTCAAGTAAAACATTTTACGTCGTTGCAGTGTTACAAAGTATATGCTTTCTTCTTTCATGCGCAACTTTAATCGTATTTTTATGACAATTTTGGTAGTGTGTGTACTAATTTTCAATTGACTGTGCTTGTTGTACAGTCAGGTGCAGGGCTCCATTGGAAACTTCTCCACTTCTAACTAAAGCGGTTGTGATTGGACTGAGTGACCTCACGGACTTGTACCAGGAAGCGGGGAAGTAAGTTTCTTCCACGTGCAGTATTTAGTGTGTAAGACTTCGCACTCAGCCCGACCACGTGTGTGTTCTCCCCCCCCCCCCCC